>CM061532.1:58642687-58887125 GCA_030545055.2 Neoaliturus tenellus
AACAGGAAGGCAAAAGAACGATATTTGTAGTTTAATAAATATATAGGCATTCATTACAATTCCTTCATTTCAGTTTTTAATGGTGTAAAACTTTAAAATTTACCTAATTTCCTAAAATATTACTGTCAAGGCAAATAAAAAAAAACTTCAAGCTTCTAAATACAATAATACAGTAGTTACCACCAAAAGTATGTTTAATGATGGTTAAAATATTAAAATTACCATACACATCAAAGGACGTATGTTTTAGCCGTAGGACCAGGTCAGTAAATAACAATCAAAGTAAAACAATCAGTTGCTCGATATAGCAATTCGTTCCGACTCACAGTCAAAAGAAGAATACGTGATATTGAAAATCATCATGATAATTTTTAAGTTTGATAATTTAATTGATATTGGTACTGTGCAAGATATTTCTATGTGCAAAGTGAAGGTTCTGAGTAAAATATTATAGTAGTTGTAAAATTACATCTACATGGGGTAAAATTCCCCGCAAAAATAAATAAACATTTAATTATGTTCAATTGTGTGGACTGGGGGGCAAAAATTCATAGAACCAAACTTGTGGTAACTTGAAGGATGTTCGCGAAGATTGCCTCAGATGTTATAATTTGGCCGCTAGAGTAGAAAAAAATAATGTGATATTTATTTTGGGTAAAAATGTTTGGTCGCTAAATTTTGAAATCAGATAGTTTTCTGGGGCAGGAAGTAAAAAAGCTTTTTTTATTTTAAATGAAAATACTGTACTGCCACCTTTTTAAATTAAACATTAACTTAGTACGCACTAAAAGATAAATCAATTGTGTAATCTGCTATTTTAGTTAAAATTTTTGTTGAATTGTAAAATTTAAATTAGCATGCTATCAGGTAAAGTCAATGATGTACTTCCTAATGAGTTCGTTAATAATTAAGTGCCATCCCAAATAAAGAACCAATTTTTTGGAGGACTATTGTGCAAATATGATACTGTCTTACCGGGTGTCCCATACCAACCTTGCATCTCTTTTAAAATTGTACAAAAAAAAAAAAAAAAAAAAAATAGTGCCGTTGTAGGTAAACATATTTTGCTCTGTTGATTGACACTGATTTCAATACAGAGACGACCAGACGTTATTTTGAAGCAACTTTAAAATTTAATATTTAAAAACCTTAATCATACTGATTTAGAATAATAAATAGCATGACATTATTTTTTTTAACTGGGAGAAATTTAACATATATTATGTCTGAACATTTTACATATAACAGAACTTACCAAACATGTAAATGTCGAAGAACCTCATTTAAAATAATATGCCATCATTAAACATCAATTATCTAATTATCATGATTAGTTTTACTAAACATTTAAATACATGTTCATTAATCTCCGTAATGTTGTAAATTTAATAAAAAAACATTTTGGACCAAACTGACAATTTTGTTGGAAACGTATTTAAAAGAGTCTAAGACATTTTTGTGCCGAGACATTTTTGCTTAAAATTCAAATTTCAACCTCAAATATTCAATAAACTGCTAAAATTACGCGTACAAGATCAAATTGTAAAGTTTTCTTAAAAACCGTGTAAAACTAAAAAAAATTATTTATAGTGAGAGTTTGTATTTGACATCAGTGACTTCCGGTCTGGAGAGGTAATTTCAGATACACCCTGTACATTGAAATTACTCTCGGTGAATAGACCGCTTTTCCTATAAAGGCACAATTGGTTAATGTTATAAAATTTCTTAAAAAGGGTGTTTGGGTAATCCGCGACTCCCAGTATGTTGGCAATTTTCTCAGTAATACAGGTCGGTAAGTTTAGTTCTCGCTTGGGAATCACTCTGTAGTAAGTGATATATAGGAGATCTACTTTACCGACAGTTGACGAATTTCTGATACCCCGATGAGTGAGTGAATGAGTGAGTGAGTTACACATTCGGGAGTATATAATTTAGATTACACAGTTGTTATATAAACAACTGATAGAAAAACAAAAAGAACGGATATTTCAGTTCTAAAAGGTTTTTAAACTTCAAGGGTTTTTAAACATCAACTAAAATGTTGGTCGAATTTCGACCAGGAGGTGATATCTAGTGTATTTAATTTGAAGTACAATCTCGTAATTTTGTTTTTCATTTTCTTCTGCCAGCAGACCCTCGGGGAAGTAGAAAATCCCTGAAACGAGTTAACTAGCAGTTTAATTCTTTACACTACGTTACATGATTTCTTGGTCTAAATTACTAAAATTGAAAAAAAAACATTAAAACAACTTAGTACTCTTTGAACACTTCTAGTTTATAATTTAGTAACTTATATTTCATATTTGTGACCTATATTTGTGAAAGAAAACAATTACACATTTGTAACCACTTCCACACAACAATACAGATATTTTTATAAATAAATATTAAAAAGATAAGACCTTAAAACCATTGTAGGCGGAGACTAACCGGAAGTAGACGAGCAAATCAAGCGAGATTTATAAGATTATTTCCGCTGCTTTACTGACCATTGATTTATCCACAATCTTAACCTTTTACATAAGTTAAATTTGAATAGGAATCAATCTGTCTTTTAAAATATTATTCAAATAACCATTGCACTACTGTATTATTGAGTAAAAGTTATTTATCACATCACAATACCTAAATTTTAAATTTTTAATGACACAATCTTAAAATGATCTATACCAGATTAATATTTTAGTGTAAAGCAAAATAAAAGTAGATTGTTAATTTTCAAACATGGGTTTAACATTCATATAAAACATACCGAAGTTCCTGTTGAGAACGGGTTTGTAGCTTATAATCAATTGTTTGTTTACACTTCACTACTACACAGCCTTTGATGCAATATTTTGTTACTTATTTATTTGTGGATAGCTGTTTTAACAATCCACACCCAAAAAAAGACACTACCTTGTATTTAATAAAAATATTATTAGTACTAAAAGTTCACTTAACTTGACAAGAAGAATAATTAATAAAGTTTTAACCATATGATTGAACAATATCGTGTAGTAAAATTAGTTGGGGAAAATGAAATAATTATTGGACAGCCAATTTCTTAAGAAATGTATTGTATGGAATCCCCTAACCTTCCTTCGAGAGTCTCCTGTAATCCCAAATCAGCGTCATACCCAAAAGTGGGGGATAGTCCCATGGGGATTAACAGTATAATTTACAAATTATACTGGAGTTACAAGAAAACCATGATAAACCTACTTTTCCAGGTATATACGAGGGCCGTTTTTTTCAACCTCCGATGGGCTATAAATAAAAGACATGTTCATGTAAACAATAATTTTAGTACCAACAGACTGGTAAGGTTATTTTTCGACATAATCACCAAAGAGATTTAGACATTAGTCATATCTGTGGACAAGGTTTTCAATACCCTCTTCAAAGAAAGTTGCCGCCGGCCGGGAATCCTGTATTCAGATAAAAAATTCCAACAAAACATGTAAAAAAGTTCAAAACATGTTTTTTAAAAGTAAAAAAAAAATAAATAAATAAATAAATAAAATCAAATTTTTTTTGAATAAGCAGTAATGGTGAATCTGTGGTTTTCTTTAACAATTCTGTCAACTCGTTGAACCAGGTCGTTTTAAATGACCTGGTTCAAAGAATTGACAGAATTGTTCAAGAAAACCACAGATTCACCATTACTGCTTTTTCTATAAAACTGTTGATTTTACTTTCTCCCCCTATACCATAGTATATGGAGAAAGTATTGTTTTCGTCAAAATTTTCGAATTTGAGTTGTTGGTGGATTTATCCATTTTGGTTCCCCCTGAGTCCAAAAAGTGGTTTTCGGAGTGATGTCTGTGTGTCTGTGTGTGTGTGTGTGTGTGTGTGTGTGTGTGTGTGTGTGTGTGTGTGTGTGTGTGTGTGTGTGTGTGTGTGTGTGTGTGTGTGTGTGTGTGTGTGTGTGTGTGTGTGTGTGTGTGTGTGTGTGTGTGTGTGTGTGTGTGTGTGTGTGTGTGTGTGTGTGTGTGTGTGTGTGTGTGTGTGTGTGTGTGTGTGTGTGTGTGTGTGTGTGTGTGTGTGTGTGTGTGTGTGTGTGTGTGTGTGTGTGTGTGTGTGTGTGTGTGTGTGTGTGTGTGTGTGTGTGTGTGTGTGTGTGTGTGTGTGTGTGTGTGTGTGTGTGTGTGTGTGTGTGTGTGTGTGTGTGTGTGTGTGTGTGTGTGTGTGTGTGTGTGTGTGTGTGTGTGTGTGTGTGTGTGTGTGTGTGTGTGTGTGTGTGTGTGTGTGTGTGTGTGTGTGTGTGTGTGTGTGTGTGTGTGTGTGTGTGTGTGTGTGTGTGTGTGTGTGTGTGTGTGTGTGTGTGTGTGTGTGTGTGTGTGTGTGTGTGTGTGTGTGTGTGTGTGTGTGTGTGTGTGTGTGTGTGTGTGTGTGTGTGTGTGTGTGTGTGTGTGTGTGTGTGTGTGTGTGTGTGTGTGTGTGTGTGTGTGTGTGTGTGTGTGTGTGTGTGTGTGTGTGTGTGTGTGTGTGTGTGTGTGTGTGTGTGTGTGTGTGTGTGTGTGTGTGTGTGTGTGTGTGTGTGTGTGTGTGTGTGTGTGTGTGTGTGTGTGTGTGTGTGTGTGTGTGTGTGTGTGTGTGTGTGTGTGTGTGTGTGTGTGTGTGTGTGTGTGTGTGTGTGTGTGTGTGTGTGTGTGTGTGTGTGTGTGTGTGTGTGCTAGCCTAGCAATATTTGTGGCAGCATTTGGGAATGAGAATCCCAGACTGTGGCGTCGGTTCGAACTGTGGCAGCATACACACGGTCGCCAGAAATTTTTTTTGCGTATTTCGACTACTGAACTGCCAAGGAGTAAGTACAAAAAATTTGGCGGAAGTTGCCATAATTATCTGATTATGATTTTATTTCACCGTGTGTATTTCCCGAAATCTCGGGATATTATTGTGGCAGCGCTACGGCAGAGCGCTCTACGGAGGGAAACGGGAACTAAAATGTCGGAGGACAGTGTTGCCACTTCTCTCGTTGCCATAATTATTTGCTCATGATTGTGGGTATGCTGCTGTGTGTATGATGCCACAATTGAACGAGTTTAAAACTCGAAACGAAGATGGAAGATGTCAGTGTTGTAGTTTTCAGTTAAGATCTGTCAACACCAGCTACAAAGACAAAGTCAGTGCACTCTGACGTAAAATGCCGTATGACGATATATAAAAGGCAATGTCAAGAAAATTAATATTAAATATCTTTCATTTTGTATAGATGTTTATTTTGTTCGTAATACTTTGTTAAATTAAAGTTTCACAAAGTATTTTCAGTAATTAGGTTTTGTAAAGGTGTGTATACTAAACCTAATAAGTCCCGGACATGCCATGGAACGATAAATAATTTTTTTTGTTTACAAAGCCCAAATGGCGGCAAACGTACGTACTCACTCCCATTGGGTTTATGAAAAAAATTAAAAGAATCTATACGTATTCAATACGCTAAGGGGTTTTTTTTTGTGTTGACAACACCTCCTACAATTTTTAACCGATTTTCAAGTTTTTGGTGTCGTTGGATTGGGCTTGGTCTGTAGTTGTTTCCGCTAAAAATTGATGAGAATATGACTTAAAATAAGGGCACTATCCGCAAATTAAATTAAAATTTTTCCCTTTAGAATAACATTGAGATTGATTTGAGCATTTTAAACATCTGTTAACATGCAGCTGTAGTTTTTTGTGATCACTGATGGGATTGGTTGGATGTCATTGACTTAGAACTAAATATAAATTTTATATTGTATCAAAATAAATTGCTCGAGGTCGAGCAACACGTGCAATAGTAAACATTATTCGTCAAAACATCCAATTAACTCAAATTTAGAAATAATTTCCTATTGTACATTTTTACATTGGATTTGTTGTACTGTTTTTTATGTCTATTACGCTTTATTGATTCTGTTGCCAAGCATAGCATGTAATAAGTCAATTGTATGTTAATTTACTGTACAGATTCTCTAGTCTTGTAGTAAATTATACGGTATTTTTTATGGTGTATGCCGTGGAGATGAATAAATAAATAAATACCATATAGCTCGATAAAATCTGGTGTGTACATTTACTACGTAGAATTAACTTATATTTAGATTTATGCAAGATTTTCAAATACAGTCATTTGATGTAACATGTCATTTATTTTTTAGGTAGAAAACTAGGCTAGTTGTTAAAGGCTTTGGCATTTATTCATGATTAAGTTGTTAAATGACCGGTTGTATGAGCCGTTTTAATGAAAAGCTTTGTTTCCTGTTATTATCATAGCATCACTGTTTATTCTGTACAAGTTTATGATAAATACAAATTTGTGATATCTATTTACTATGTAACGCATTTGGTGGCAAAACTTCGATCTCAACCCCGAGGTTTTTATGGGAAGATAGAAAAATACCAAAAATCTGTTTTAATTTCGCTAAGTACGCAGGTCTGCTGTGATGGGGAAGGTGTTATTAGTTCTAGTTCTTTGTTTGGTTATTCTGTGTACGAAAGTTTTTTAGTTGGGACCGTCGTGAACTTAGTGGAACATTTCATCGGCATAATGGCCGACCCATTTTTCCTCGTTTCATGCTCAGTTGGTATACAGATTTGCGGCAGATTTGAGATTGACCCAGATTTATATTAGCCTACTTTTGAATGTAGACTATTCAAATCAAGATAACCAACTAGATATCGGTAAACTTCAACAATAATTAGAAAAATATTAACAGTGTACACCGTAACTAATCAAGTTTATTTTAATTTTGCAAAATATTACAATTGTTAAAATTGTTTAGTATTCATTTTTAAAACAATATCATTTCATTTTTAAAACAATATCATTTCATCAACGTTGTTAAAAATTGCGTAAATCATTATAAAATGAAATTTAATAAATGATTTTGATACTAAGGTTTACTTTAACAAAAAATACATAATAAAATGAATGTATGTATGTAATTACTCTTAATATTATATTGTTTACAGTCAAATATGACACATTCATTCATTAATTAAATTATGCCATGTTGGATTCAGTGTACACGTTAGTACAACACAGTATGAATAATAGTTAGAGAAGTGTAAGTCACGGAGAGTTTAATCAAAATGCCATGAAATCGCTGCAAGGACGCAAGGACGGATTTTGCGCTACATTTAAAGCCATGCCGCACCTTAACGAAAGCGACTGCTATGACGATGCTAATATGGGATGTTCGGTACAGTGTATACATTAGCACGATACCGTTCGAAATATGGTTAGAGGTGTCTGAGGTACGGAGGGCTTAATCAAAATGCAATGAAATTGCAGCTAGGACGGCATTTTTAACACTTTGCAAGCCATGTCGTACCTTAACAAAAGCAACTGCTATGACGATGCTTATAGGAGATTTTGCATTTAGTGTATACGTTAGCACGATACCATCCGAAATATGGTTAGAGGTGTCTGAGTCACGGAGGGCTTAATCCAAATGCTATGAAATCGCTGCAAGGACGGCTTTTGCCCCACATATAAAGTCATGCCGTACCTTAACTAAAATAATTGTTGCTCCGATGTTTTTATGGGATGTTGGGTACAGTGTATACGTTAGCACGATACCGTCCGAAATATGGTTAGAGGTGTCTGAGTCACGGAGGGCTTAATCAAAATGCTATGAAATCGCTGCAAGGATGGCTTTTGCGCCTTATTTAAATACATGCCGTACCTTAACGAAAACAACTGCAATGACGATCCTTATATGTTATGGTGGTTACAGTTTATACGTTAGCACGATACCGTCCGAAATATGGTTAGAGGTGTCTGAGTCACGGAGGGCTTAATCAAAATGCTATGAAATGCCTGCAAGAACGGGCTTTTGCGCTACATTTAAAGCCATGCCGCACCTTATAGAAAGCAACTGTTATGACGATGCTAATATGGAATCATGAGTAAAGTGTATACATTAACACGATACCGTCCGAAATATTGATAGAGGTGTCTGAGGTACGGAGGGCTTAATCAAAATGCCTTGAAATCACAGCTAGGACGGCATTTTTGTCACTTTGCAAGCCATGTCGTACCTTAACAAAAGCAATTGCTATGACGATGCTTATATGGGATGTTGCATTTAGTGTATACGTTAGCACAATACCGTCCGAAATATGGTTAGAGGTGTCTGAGTAGCGGAGGGCTTAATCAAAATGTCATGAAATTGCTGCAAGGATGGCTTTTGCGCCTTATTTAAATTCATGCCGTACCTTAACGAAAATAACTGCTGCTCCGATGCTTATATGGGATGTTGGGTACAGTGTATACGTTAGCACGATACCGTCCGAAATATGGTTAGAGGTGTCTGAGTCACGGAGGGCTTAATCAAAATGCTATGAAATGCCTGCAAGAACGGGCTTTTGCGCTATATTTAAAGTCATGCCGCACCCTAACGAAAGCAACTGCTATGAAGATGCTAATATGGAATTATGATTGCAGACTATAAATTTGCACGATGCCATTCGAAATATGGTTAGAGGTGTCTGAGTCACGGAGGGCTTAATCAAAATGATATGAAATCCCTGCAAGAACGGGCTTTTGAGCTACATTTAAAGCCATGCCGCACCTTATAGAAAGCAACTGCTAGGACGATGCTAATGTGGAATTATGAGTACAGTGTATACATTAACACGATACCGTCCGAAATATGGTTAGAGGTGTCTGAGTCACGGAGGGCTTAATCAAAATGCCATGAAATCGCTGCAAGGACCTTTTGCGACACATTTAAAGCCAACTACGAAAACTACGAAGCCTAACGAAAGCAACTGCTAAGACGATCTAATACACAATGCTGTATTAATTGCACACATTTATTAACTACTGTCCGAGAGAGATAGATGTGTATGTATCAAGGATGAATTAATCAAAATGCGGTAAAATCGTAGCAAGGACGGAATTTCGCTACATGACAATAATTAATTTTGAATTAATTGATGCCGTACTGAACGAAAGCGACAGCTATGATGATAATTATACATCATGTTGTATTCATTTCATACATTAATAATTTGATGTTTGAATTGTCGTTAGAGATTTCTGAATGAAGTGGTCCTAAATGAAATGCGATGAAAATTGCGGAAAAATTTAGCTGTCTTTAACGGTTCAAAAGATATTCAGCAAAATCCTATAATACTACAGCCTTCATTTTGAAAAATTGGCCACAGCAGGCGAGCGCATTGTCGAACAATTGTAGAGAGTGGTAGACTTTTCACCGTCGTTTTTCTCAGGTAATTTTACAGAAGAATCAATCAAAATATATTCGTTTGCAATTACTTCTGGGTTAAACCCTATTTTAACTAGACTAAATGGCAACATCCATTGTACTTTGTTTTGTAAGTCTATTAAAATAAATATTATCATAATAAAGTTGTTTTTTCTTATTTGTTCCATTGAATGTCCCATATAATTTACAAATCTAGTTATTACGAGCCGTAAATATTGAGTTCAATCACCACTGTGAAATACTACGGCTAGTATTTTGTGTCTATCTACCATAGTGGCAATTTTTAACGTTTGACGGGGGGCGCTGAAAACCCCAGTCTTGTTATTATCTAACATCGACCAGTTGTTAGTAACCATCATTAATAAGTGTAAAAAGTGTAGGCCTAATTGATTCAGTTAATTTATTAGTAATTTAATGGAATAATGGAAAAAATACCCTATCGCAGGAAATACTTGTAGACAGGCCTGGTATTGCATATGTATCGGCTTAAAGGACTGCAGCCTACCGTGAAAAATGTTGGAAGATGGTTTTTTTAGGCAAATTTTTTAATACTGTGCAGAAAATTTTGATCAGTGAAAAAATCGGCAGAAAGACAGAAAAAACAAACTATCCAAGCTATATTTTAGTTCAGCGTTGTGTGTCATTCAAGAGCTATATTTATTCATTTATGGGGAAGGCACTTTGTAATTTATTTCACTCTTAGCAAGGACATTCTACTGTCCCAAAGTTACATCGTAATGCTTCAATTTCGGTGGAGGAAAAGCATAGAGGAAAAGACTTCAATCTAATGTTTTACATAGCCAATACTTTATTTAGGTAATACTTTACTTTATTAAAATGACTCAAATAAATCGTAAAGAATGTAACCCATTACATCTTTTAATAACCGTTGTTTATTTATTTATTTTTCAATGAGTTAAATAGTACGATTAAAATTTAACAAAGTTGTAAGGTCGCATAATGATTTGAATATTGAATGAAACGAATAAGAAATATTAAGTATTAGTATGATAAGTATTGATTATCATGCAACCTATCAGTACCTATGCGTTTTAGTGTGGCGGACAATTTTTTCCCTCTCTTTTTCTTTTTTAGACAGTTTCCTCGTAGTAATATTTGTATATTTCAATTGTTTTTACTATAATACAACATGGAAAAAATACATGTTTTTAAAATTAAAAAAAATGATTGGTTAAAATTAGCTCCTACCTAAGAAGAATAGTTATATTATGGAAAATAAAAGTTAATTGTAAATTAAGTGCCTTAAAATTGTTAGTATATTTATCAATAGTAATAAATGTAATATGTCTATATGTGTATAACTTTTTGTGACGTACGGGTTTGTTTTAGAAATAACAATGTAAATAGTTTCAATAAATTAATTATGTTAAGTAGGTAATCGAAGACATCAAATTTTCTTTGAATACTATACTAATAGGTCAATCTAAAGTTTTCTCAATCGATTTAAATTGAGAGTTTTAATTAAGTGTGTGCAATTGATTTTAAAGAGATGATCAGTTATTCATGTGTGAAAATGAACATATACTGTAATAGGTTATTTGATTTTGATGTAGGTTTAGGCCTATAAGTGAAGTTTACACTTTATTTTTACTAGGAATAACTCTGACGGATAATTCATATGGGATCGGGGTTTTTTACATTTTTATGGACTTATTTGGAGCAAGTGTATATTCCGTTTAAATTAACATGTAATATCTTTTCATGTCAATTCAGTAAAAGTTCTAGTGGGATATATTTGAGTTTGAAGTTAAATAATAATAAAGTAATATTCAAATATTTTTCCTTAGTGACACTTTATAGCATTTCAAAATAGTTTATAAACCTATTGTAGCATGAAGTGCTAAACGTGGATAATACGAAAGCGGATTATTTGTAATCTATTTTGAAAAATGCGTATGCTACATATACATATTTCTACGTCTGAATTCCTTCCAAGATTAGTAGAATAATGGGATGCACAGATTCTTTTGTGCTATTGCCTACATCGAAATGAATTAAAATATGAATTTACTAAAATTAAAATTAAAATATGAATTAAAATATGAATTAAAAATTAAAATATGAATTTACTAATTTACTAAAATATGAATTTTATACTACACTACTAACTACTCTATGAACTCTTCTTTTTAACATTCTTGACATACTGATTTAGGTTAATAACTGTTTATTGATATTTAGATTAGTGTCTCATTTACTATTTTGCCTATTCATTAACTTCCGTTCCCTCTTAGTAATTATGTTGATATAAAACATGTATTTTGCTTTATATTTCTTTAAAAGTTGTCATTTAACCGAACACCGGAACTCAACCAAATGGTATATTTAATTGGTAGAGATGATAATGACTTTTTAATAGATTGTAAGGTAGTTAAGGATTATCAAGATATTTTAAACTTTAGTAATGCGGGGAATAAGTTATGTTTTAAAGTTGTGCACCAGAATATTCGTAGTTACTCAAAGAACATTGACCAAAGGTTTGTTGTCTTAAATAATTTACTTATAAAAATTCATTATTGTTTTGAGCGAAGCCTGGTTACACGGAAACCTACAAATAGAGAAACTTGATGGGTAGGTATAATGTATTTAAAACAGATAATCCAATTAATAAAAATGACGGTATTGTGGTCCATATTGACAGTGCGATTCCTGTAACCTGCCGACAGCTGCGACTGGGGGGCGTGGCCAGCTGCCTATCGCTCACCTTCCGGTGGGCCGTTGTGGCATGTGAACTATTATGGTTTATCGCAGCCCAAATTCAGACATCGATAATTTTATACAAGCCTTGTGGGACTAGGTCAATCATCAATAAAATCGAGTCTTAAGAATTTTAACGGGGGATTTAAATATCAACATATTATTACTCGTTGCTCAAAATTCGATAAAGACAATTATTTAGACATCCTTTACGATGCGAGGTTTAGGGCCATATCATACGAGCGCTACTAACGCCGCGTTGATAGCGTCGCGTTGATAACGCTCCAACCCGGCAATGGGGTTCTTATGGAGCATGTCATACGGACGCTAACAACGCCGCCGAGTCCGCGTTAGCCCGACGCTGAGCGCTGCCAACGCGGACGGACGCGTTAGCAACACGCGTTAGCAACGCCGGGACCCTGTCATACGAGCGCTAGCGTCAGCGGGACGCATTTTCCCCGCGACTACTGGCAGAACAACTGGAAGACCTTTGTAGTGATGATGTTTGACATCGAAAAATTTATTTATACAGTTGAAAATTTTCCTTCTCTGTACGTGGTTAAGTCGAGTGGCTATAGCAGGAAACCGAAGGCACAATGTTGGATCGAAGTTGATGAGCATATGCAAGAAAACTAAAATAATAATGGTTCACCATCGTCTTGGATTCTTGCGATAATATTCCTACTCTTCGATATTATCCAAAATGTGCAAATAGCTGGCACAACCTAACTGTATAGTGTCCATTTTGGAAATAAAATAAGTGCCACGACGGCAAATGCGCCCGGAAAACGCTACGTATGATGTACCCGGCGTTAGCGTTAGCGTTAGCGGGACGGTATCAACGCGACGCATTTGCCGCCACGTATGATATGCACTTTTTCCGGCGTTAGCGCGACGCTATCAACGCGGCGTTAGTAGCGCTCGTATGATATGGCCCTTATAATCTGCATTGATAAAGTGATAAAAGTGATGCACGTATAAAAACTAATATAAAAATAACAGTATGTTTGTTTTAATCTTTTATTTATCAGATTCAAAAACTAAATGCTTGGATCATTTCCCACCTACACTGCCAAGCTCCTTTAATATATTTTACAAATCTACGTCCTAAAATATTTTACAAATTCCTGACGTTTAAATATTGATTAAATTTGATTTCGCTCAAAACGTTTTTCCCGAACCGAATTTTTATAATTTGCGTTACTATAGGACAAACTGCAACAAAATGAAAAAAAACTGTCTCATGTTCCTAAAAATTACAAAAAGAATAGTTGTAACCGTTCTAGTTTTGATTGCCCAAGTTTTAACATCCGAATCGTTTTGACAAAGGGAACTCTTATCTCCAAGTTCAACTACAATAGATGTTTGTGATAGACAGATATACGCGCGCGGCCACTACACTCCATCTAATCACTTTCCACGTAACACTTCCACGGTTGCTTTTAAATATGTTCGCACATTTTCAGGCTCTTCAAAGTTTACGGTTAAATTACATTCTTAACAGTTCAAATTTTTTGCACCAAAATATCCGTTTTGAGGAAAAAATAATACTTTTCTTACTAATGAACCGCACCCCGCGGAAGCGCACCCGACCTTTGGAAACGTGCTTGCCCAAGGCGCTCCACGGGAGGGGCTCACCAACGCTCTCAGGAGTTCAGAACAAAAAAAAACAAACTCGTGGAACCAGAAATTTAATTTAACCTCCATAAATCAACAACAAAATTAACAACAGCAAAAACAGTGGAAAATCGGGAACATCCAAGGTCCACAGTGATAAATTTGATAACAAAAGAATTTTACCAGAAGTCAATGTCACCAAGGTTGGCCAACCAGATTATCGATATTCAAAATTCAAGAACAACAGTATTTAAAAAAAAATTCCCCCTTCTGAAACTTTAACCTTAAAATTGGCATTGATAAATTAAATAAATAAATAAATAACAACAAATAAATTTCAATAAATAAACATAACAATTACAAACACAAAATACACAAAAGAATTGGCGTGCCGAATTTTGAGGTTGACAAAAATATAATTCCACCCGGAGACCTGTGGCGCAGGGCGGGCTCCTAATGGGATATTAACCTAACATAGAGACTACAAATAAATAAATAAATACTGTCACACATAAATAACAAAATATCACAGTTCATTGGTGGAGTGGCATATCACAGTCGTTCGTTTATGGCGTCATGGCACTGGAAAGAAGAGCGGCCTGCAGCTTCGGCAAGTGGGGACCAAGGCCATGTATGTCCCCTAGGTGGGCAGGCGGACGGACCAGGCCGGAACCATCATCTGCAGGGCATTGTCGGTGGGACCAAGTCCCCAGCTGGACCCCGAAAGGCTGCGTTGGGCAGATTAAATTACCGCATTATAGCACAAAAATCACTGGTTGAAATGTCAAAATTACTATAATTACTCTTGAAAACCCAGAGTGACGAAATTGTGCGTCTTGCAGTCACGTTCACCAACGGCACCTATGATCCTTTTCAGGACGTTGCGTCACGGCTGGTGAAAAAAAGAAAAACAACACCGAATATTCCAGAATACTGCACACAGAAAACACTGGCCAGGAAAAAAAAACAACACTATAACAAATGAGGCGTGACATCACACATGGTGGGCAAAACGTCACGGCTCAACCTCCCCCTCCAAAAGGGAACCACCCGGCAAAACAAAAGGCAAACAACCTCTCCCCAAAACAAGAAGAACACTCACACCAGGAACGCTCAGGACAGTCTGAAAGCGGGGGCGTCAAGTTTTCCCAAAACCAGGGGACTACTCACCCAAAGTTATTTGTGCAGGCCTGCAAAAGAGAAACAGGGAAAAACCAGAACAGAGTGAAGGGGACAGAAAGGTGATCAGGCTTCCTGGCCCTGCACACTTCCCGCACAGACTTCCGAGCTACTTAAGGATTTCCGCGGTAAGGCTTAAGATGACTAATGTGCACCCTCCGCAAAACCTTTCCGGTCTGGGGATCTCCCAGCCGGGCCGTCACAGGCGTGAGGAACTCCAAGATGCGGTGGGGACCTGTCCACCTGTAACACAGCTTGGCGGCTCTCTTGTCAACAGCCGAACTGGCCGGATGAGCCTTGCAGAAAACCAGATCCCCCACCTGGAAGGGGTTGTCAACTCTACCTCGGTTGTATTTCCTCCTCACAAGTTCTCTAGCCCTAATGAGATTACGCCTGGCCGCTTGCCAAGTTTCCTTGACATCGGGCGTACCAGGCGGTGGCAGAAGGTCGCCAATCCTCCAAACATTTGCCAAGGGGTTGTTTGGTTTGAAGCCAAACATCAACTCGAAAGGAACCGCCTTGTGACTCTCATGGGTAGCAGTGTTGAAAGCGAATTGGATCCAAGGGAGCTCTTGATCCCAGGTTGTCTGTCTTTCAGCATGGAAAGCGATGAGAGCGGAACGAAGATTTCGGTTGAACCTCTCAGCATGAGAAGGCTGTGGGTAGTAAGGGGATGTGGTCACATGGCGGATACCGTGCCCAAAGCACATTCTTTTGAAAAGATGCGAGACAAATTGGGTTCCGTTATCGGAAACTATGGTGGTCGGAATCCCAAAGTGTTGGAACAGTTGGGTTCGAAGTACCTGAACGGTGAGCTGTGCAGTGGCATTCCTTAAGGGAAAAAGCCAGCAGAACTTGGAGAAGGCATCCACACAAACAAGCAGGAAATTGTTTCCCGACTTGCTACGTGGGAGAGGCCCAACATAGTCGATGAAAACCTTCTCCAGAGGTCTCTCCGCCACCTCAGATGACAACAACCCTAACTTGGTATTCTGAGCGGGCTTACTGAGCGAGCACGTTTGGCAAGAACGCACCCGCCCCGCAATGTCCCGGTCCATACCCTTCCAGATGAACAGTTCCCTAATCTTGGAGATGGTCTTGTGGATCCCTAAATGCCCACCCACAGGGGAAGAATGAAAATACTCGAAGACCATCGGAATAAGAAGACTTGGCAGCACAATTTTAGGTTTACCCTGTTGCCGAGCTCGACAGCAGAGGGCACCCTGGGACAGAAAATAAGGGGGGTGGGCTCCCCCATTCTGGAGTTCACCAATGATTTTAGCCAGCTCAGGATCGTTTAACTGGTGGGGAATGATATCCGAAAAGGCCAGAGGAAATTCCAGAAGCACGGCACACTCCGTCTGCTCCGGATCAGAAAGATGGTCGTCGGGGGAATGATACATCCTAGAAAGTGTGTCTGCAATGACATTCTGAGTGCCTCGTACATGTTGGACGGTAAACTTAAGGGACGAAATTTGCACCACCCAACGACCAATTTTCCCGAGCTGGCGAGGGTGCGCGAGAAGCCATGAGAGTGCCTGGTTGTCGGTCTCCAGCAAAAATTCCTTATGTTCAAGGAACCTTCGGAACTTGTTTACACCAAAGACAACAGCCAGACACTCCAGCTCGTATACAGAAGAACTTTTCTTCTCGCAAGATGTCAAAGTTCGAGAGGCGAAAGCGATAGGCTGCCTAACACCATCTACTTCTTGGGATAACACGGCCGCAATGGCTTGTGAGGAGGCATCCGTCTGCAAAATGAACCTACGACTGAAATCCGGCATCGCCAACACAGGAGGTTGCATCACCGCCTCCTTCAAGAGCTCAAAGGACGTCCGCTGCGCTTCACCCCACTCAAACTTGGCGCCTTTCTTCCTGAGCGCATTCAAAGGTGCGGCCAACTCCGCAACATTGGGGATGAAGCGTCGATAGAAATTCACCATGCCAACAAACCTAGCAATGCCTTTGGCGTCCTTGGGTGGAGGAAACTCCCGGATGGCCTGAGTCCTAGCGGGATCTATGCGGACGCCCTTGGAGGAGACCAGATGGCCCAAGAAAGAAATTTCGGCTTGAGCGAAACTAACTTTGTCCGGATTCACGGTAAGGCCAGCCCTACGCAAACGAGTCATAACTTCCTCCAGATGAACAAGGTGGTCCTCAAAACTCTCACTGTAAACAAGAAGGTCGTCCAAGTAATTGAACACAAACTTGAACTTCACATCGTGAAAAATGGAATCAAGAAGTCGGGTGAGGGTTTGAGCTCCCACAGCTAAGCCCATGGGGACTCGTGTGAACTGATACAAGTTCCACGGAACACAGAAGGCAGTGAGAGGTCGGGACTCCACTTTCAATGGAATTTGGTGATAAGCCTGATTGAGATCAAAAACAGAGAAATACTTGGCCTTACCGAACCAGTCGAAAGCAGAATGCAGGTCGGGGAGAGGGACGGAGTCGATTTCAATCTTGGCGTTGAGCTTGCGATAATCAATGACCATACGAGAATTTCCATTTGGTTTCGGGACAAGAAATGCTGGACTGGCATAGCTGGAATTGGAAGGTTCGATGACCCCATTTTTGAGCAGGTCATCAATGATGCCTCTGAGAGATTCCATTTTGGGTGGAGCTAACTTGTACGGATGAGAACGTACAGGACGAGTGTCCGTGAGACGAATTTCATATTCCAGCAGATTGGTAGCCCCCAACCTTGGCGTAAGCACCTCAGGGAAAAGTTTGCAAAGATCCCTGATAGCCTCAGCCTCCGTCGGAGCTAGATGCCCTAGGGGATCGGTCTTGGTACCATTCTCTGTCTCAGGCTCTACAGCAGCAGCGGCACTCAAGACCTCATCAGCAAAAGGAATGGACACTCGTCTGGAAAACCGAAAGTAACACTGACCTCGACCTAAATCCAAAATTAGGCCAGTGTGTTTGATGAAGTCCGCTCCCAGGATGATTGGAAAGCAAAGGTCCTTAGCCACAAGAAAGCTCCACACCCAGGAAAAATGCTCAATCTTTATTTTGATTTGAGCTTCGCAATTGATGACAAGAGGTGATTTAGAAGCAGTCCAGCATATAGAAGAGTTTGGCTCAGTCTGCCTGATGAAACCTCCAGAAAATAATTCTTCATAGAACGCAAGGGAGATTAGACAACGGGCGGCTCCAGAATCCACAAGGGCCTTCTGCACCGTGTCTCCAGCTAAGATGTTCAGGCGAGGGCAGACTGAGCGTGCCGCTTTGACCCCCATCGAGGCAACCCCACGCATCCCCCGCAACAGAGGCTCCTTCTCAGCAAAATCAGATCTAACTACCTCTTTGAACCCCTTTTGCAGCATTCCACTTGAAGTCTTAGAAAAAATTTTAACATCATCTTTTACTTTATTCCCCGAGGACTCCCGTGACAAGAACCCCCGGGTCCTCACAAGTTTTTTGGAAGGTTAGCATTCCTTCTTCCTTGTTGACAGTCACGTCTGACGTGACCAATACCACCGCATCCCCAACAGGTAGGAACACGCCTCTGCTGCTCATTGGTGGGAGACACGTGGGATACCCCGGCAGAAGCCGCCGCGACACCGGGTCCTCTCCGGGGAAGATGCCCCAGGGACTGGGCCCTTTGAGAATCAGCGGCCTGGACAGTGCGTGAGAGGATAGACAATCTATCCAGGTCCGCGAAGGAAGATGGTCTTGGAGCGAAAACCAGCCGGGATCTCTCCCCAGGATTGAGACCCACGAGAATGATGTCCACCAGCTGAGTCTCGGTAAGGTCCAACCGCAACACTCGCCCCACCATGCGGATGTCATTGGCAAACTGGCTGAGGGACTCGTTGGGTGCCTGCGGGCGGAAAACTTTCTCAACCTTCAGTCTTTCCATGACTTGGAAAGGGACAAAGAAACTCAACACATCAGCATGAAAGAAATCAAAGCTCGTTTGGCGCTTGAGGCAGTCTACCAATCTGTCACTCAACGGCTTCCTGCAAAGCGGAGCAAGAAGCTCCAACAGCATGATATCGGAGATGCCAGGATGTTCCTTAATTCTCAAAACCTTTTCCAGGAACTTGATCAGTGCCTCCACATCCAGTCCGTCAACTGGTCGAAGGTCCTGCAAGGCGGAGGAGAGAGGATGAGGCAATTTCGCAAAGGCACCGCAAAAACCCTTTTGCGGCGCATCCGCAACGGAAGCCACCGGGGTGGCGACAGACGCCGCGGGAGCGAGGAACAGGGCAGGCACCCGCAACACCCCATCCATCCCGTGGACCACCTCCTGGGCAGCCGCAGGAGGAACGGAGGTCACGGACCCCCCGACCGGTCCAGCCCCCACAACACCAGTCTCCCCCCCAGCAGACCCCGCCGCAGCGCGCTCGAGAGCTTCCACGGCACTCTTCACAACACCAGCAGACCGCAGGCGGTCAATGACTTGTTCAAATTCCGCACACCTACCCTCCACCCAGGTCTTATCCGTCGGCTCAAGATCCGGGACCCCGGCCAACAGACTCAACCTGGTTTGCCAGTGGAGCAGCTGAGTGAGGAGCGAGACTTTTGACCTGCCCGAGGGCAACTCACTCCAGCCCTCAAGCTCACCACTCAACTCCTCCACCCGCTCCCTACACACTTCCAACTCATCCTCCGACTTGAGGCCAACAGGCCAACTTTGAGCCTGTCCAAGAATGCCTCGGACCTGACTTCGCAGACTTCTCACATCTGGAGCAGGGGCCTCCCCACGTGACAGAACCTCAAAAATCAGCTCACCCTTCCGCAGGTGTTCCGGGACAATTCCCGACATCGTGTCCTCAGCCAGCTGCCACACAAAGAACACAGCAACACAACACAATTGCACAAAATCCTTAACCTCCTAAGGTGTCTGGGCGAAAATTCCTACGCAACCATTCTGGGGTCCAACAGAAGACGCTATCCCACTCGCCACACACACACTCCACCAAATTGAAGAACCACGCACACACACATACATACACTCACACACACCAAACTAACACAACTCCTCCGAGACTACACTTCAGAACCAACCACGCTCTGCTACCATCTGAACCGCACCCCGCGGAAGCGCACCCGACCTTTGGAAACGTGCTTGCCCAAGGCGCTCCACGGGAGGGGCTCACCAACGCTCTCAGGAGTTCAGAACAAAAAAAAACAAACTCGTGGAACCAGAAATTTAATTTAACCTCCATAAATCAACAACAAAATTAACAACAGCAAAAACAGTGGAAAATCGGGAACATCCAAGGTCCACAGTGATAAATTTGATAACAAAAGAATTTTACCAGAAGTCAATGTCACCAAGGTTGGCCAACCAGATTATCGATATTCAAAATTCAAGAACAACAGTATTTAAAAAAAAATTCCCCCTTCTGAAACTTTAACCTTAAAATTGGCATTGATAAATTAAATAAATAAATAAATAACAACAAATAAATTTCAATAAATAAACATAACAATTACAAACACAAAATACACAAAAGAATTGGCGTGCCGAATTTTGAGGTTGACAAAAATATAATTCCACCCGGAGACCTGTGGCGCAGGGCGGGCTCCTAATGGGATATTAACCTAACATAGAGACTACAAATAAATAAATAAATACTGTCACACATAAATAACAAAATATCACAGTTCATTGGTGGAGTGGCATATCACAGTCGTTCGTTTATGGCGTCATGGCACTGGAAAGAAGAGCGGCCTGCAGCTTCGGCAAGTGGGGACCAAGGCCATGTATGTCCCCTAGGTGGGCAGGCGGACGGACCAGGCCGGAACCATCATCTGCAGGGCATTGTCGGTGGGACCAAGTCCCCAGCTGGACCCCGAAAGGCTGCGTTGGGCAGATTAAATTACCGCATTATAGCACAAAAATCACTGGTTGAAATGTCAAAATTACTATAATTACTCTTGAAAACCCAGAGTGACGAAATTGTGCGTCTTGCAGTCACGTTCACCAACGGCACCTATGATCCTTTTCAGGACGTTGCGTCACGGCTGGTGAAAAGAAGAAAAACAACACCGAATATTCCAGAATACTGCACACAGAAAACACTGGCCAGGAAAAAAAAACAACACTATAACAAATGAGGCGTGACATCACACATGGTGGGCAAAACGTCACGGCTCACTAAAAATATGTTTGGCTAAAATTTTTTGTAATCCACTCGTAGGCATATTTAAAACAAGTAAATAACTTATGATTGTATTTAAATTGTGAAAATATGATTGTCAAAGGAAGTTTTGAAATATAATGCATAATTTGGAGTACTGAACGGCGATTAAAATAATTTCTTAATAAAAAGTCTCCGGACCGATTCAATAGTATCACTTTCAATAAAACCCCAAACTTGTGCGCCGTAACAAATAATTAATTGCTTTTACTATGGCCTCAAAACAAACTATTTTAAAACCCAGCGGTACATTTTTTTTTACAAAATTACTCCAAACTGAATATATTGCGAATTTTTTCTAATTTGTTTTCTCCTTAAAGTTTATGTTCCATGAATTAATACATGTGAAAGTAAATCCTAGATACTTAATAGCTATTCACAACTTCAAGATGTTCCACTTTATACTACCACTTGTCGCTTTCCTTAAGCCTACCACATTTTCTGAAGACAAACAAACCGAAAAGAGTAGGTGAGAGATTGCAACCCTACCTCAAGCCTGTGTTAGTCAAAAAATTACTTGTGAAGCCATTTCTACACCACACGCTGGGGCTAGATTCACTGTTGTTAACTTTTCAAACTATTTACTAAGCGTGACAAAATTCTGAGACAAATTTTATAATTTGTAAATGAATGCCTTTCGATCAATCGCATCAAACGCTGAGCTGAAATCCACAAAAAAACAATATCATTTTTCTTTCTTTTGCGTCAGTCTAAGATTAACCATGCATGACAAATTAAAAATATATATTATCGACAGTTGAGTAACCCTTCCAGAATCCTGCTTGAAATTCCGATAAAATTTCGTTTTCAAAAACCCAATTTTGCAATCTATTATTAAAGAGACTAGTGAATATTTTACAAGTGCAATTTATAAAAGATGAGCCTCTATAGATTTCAACTAAATTAACATTGCTTTTCTTTGGAGTGGAAAAATGGTTGATTCTTTAAAGCTAGAAGGAACTGTTTTGCTCAAATAAATTTTATTATACACTAATAACAAGACATCCAAAAAGTTATCGGAGGCATTCTTAACAAATTCATACGGGATCCGATTCTGTTTACTGATGATGTTTGAGTTCAAATTCAATTCAATATAACTTACGGTTTAAATAGAGTGCCTTAATTTTTCAAAAACCCAAATTTCCAGAAACATTATTTTTAAGCATTACTTTGACATACTATCTAAATAAAATCATTATATTTTCTGTTAAATATTCTTCTTGTTATTTCGGAAAATTATTGAAACTTACTCGCTGAAACGAAGGCATCAAATAAAACTTAAACATAAAAATAAAACAGGAAATAGTAAGCGCAAAATTTTCGTCATATCCATTTTACCACCTCATTGCATTTTACAAGCTGATGTCTCTTCCAATTCAGTACTTGTCTTTCTAACATGCATTTTCAATTTCAAGTGTAGGCCTATTTAAAAAATATCTTTGTGGTTTTAGGTCTAAGTAATTGATTTATAAAGGCCATATGAAAAACTCTCATACTAAAATGCAATTTATTTACAAGAAACAATAATGCTTACTAAAAATTTACAATACCAATAAAAATTGAGTCAAGTTAGGGAAACGTATTCAAGAGAACGGTATAATTTAGATTAATTTTGTATAAGAAATAACAAATTAGAGAACTTTCTTTCAAAAGAACAAATGCACAAGAAATGTAGCTTGTAAATAAATGATTTTACTCATAAACAATTCTTTTGTTTAATCGCTATTGAATGTGTATTCGCCAACTATCGTCTGGATGCTGGAACAGCATTGTAAATTGTAGCTATTGTACAATATACAACAACTACATTGTATTATTGAAATAAGTTATTTATGACTAGAAATAATAGTGAATTAAACAATTTTAAACTGCTTGAGGCGATAACACTTTTAAAATTATTATAATCGTCTATAAAAGTAAAAATTAATAATACAAAAAATCGTAACTATTAAAAATCAAGAAAGAAATCTATTTAAACACTATTTTCAATTCAAAAGGAATAACAATGCATTCATAGTACGATTAAAAACAAACGTTGGGCAAGCGATGCCACAATCATAGCCATGCGATGTGGCTTGTGTCCCAAAACTCAGATCATGGAACCAGACAGACGCAAGAGCTCACCGAGTGGCGTGGTGGTTGCCGTGGCGGTGGGGCGGAGTAGAACTGGCAACGCTGCGTCATACACATAGCGTGCGCAGGCGATTGTGGCAACACGTACGTACCTATAATTGTGGCGCCTGTGTATAATTTTTATTTTCCGTGTGTAAACTATTTTAACAACTATACTCTCAGGAAAAAAGTGTACAGCTGACATCTAGGTATGGAACCTCGTGTTATAACGTGAAAATCTCACTGGGCGCCATAATTTGGGATTCCCATGGCGTTGCCATAATTATAGCCAGGCTTGTATGTGTGTGTGTGTGTGTGTGTGTGTGTGTGTGTGTGTGTGTGTGTGTGTGTGTGTGTGTGTGTGTGTGTGTGTGTGTGTGTGTGTGTGTGTGTGTGTGTGTGTGTGTGTGTGTGTGTGAGAGAGTGTGTGTGTGTGTCAGGATGTAAACAGAGCTAGAGAATGGTCCGATTTTAATGAAATTTGGTATATAGGTCCAAATCCACGATAATTCCAGGCGTTTTTTTCATTTTTTTAAATTTTTGATTTTTAAGGGTATTTTACCCCCAAAAACCCTCAAAAATCGTCAAAAATCAAAATTTCTCAAAAACGGCTCTAACGATTTTGATTAAAGTTTTGTGGTTTATTAAGCTTAAAATGGCGAATAAAATGACACCACCCTCATCTCCGAGAAAATGCTCGTTCAAAAGTTATGGCGTAATAAGTGTTTCAAAAATCAATTTTTTGGATTTTCAAAATAGCTGTTATTTTGAAATTAATTTTACTTATCACCATTAAATCAAGCTCAAAAAACTAAATAATCCAGTATTTAAAATTTTTCCTCTATGGCAAGTGGTTGCGGAGAAAATTCAATTTTTCGTTTAGTGGTAAACACAATACGTTGTTTAAAGTCACAGACGCGCGTAGGGTCAAACTCACGCTGCTCAGCTGGTAGCTATCTGACTGAGTCATCAAGACATTTATGTTTGAAGCTTTTAACATCTTTTTTATATTGTTGGGAGAAAGTATGTGTCAGTTAACTGATACCGTTTATTTTTTGTATTATTTCAGTATAAATTTTGAACCTCTGCCACATTTCTTTCGCCCTTCATATTGAAATCGGGTTTACGGAATTGTATTCTACTATTTAAGCCATTTAATTTTGTACGAAGGCCGTTTTTTTCAACCTCCGATGGGCTATAAATAAAAGGCATGTTCATGTAAAACAATAGTTTTATTACCAAAAGATTGGTACACTTAAGGTTACTTTTCGACATAATCACCAAAGAGATTAAAACATTAGTAATATCTGTGGACAAGGTTTTCAATGCCACCTGCCGGGAATTCCGTATTCAGAGTAAAATTTTAACAACAAAATTCCAAATAGTTGAAAATTTTTTTAAAGTTCAAAAAACAAAAAAATTTTTAATTTTGAGGGTTTTTGGGGGTAAAATACCCTTAAAAATAAAAAATTCAAAAAAATGAAAAAAAACCCCTGGAATTATTGTTGGTTTGAACATACGTACCAAATTTCACCAAAATCGGACCATTGGGGCATTCTCTAGCTCTGTATACATCCAGACACACACACACACAGACATCACTCGAAAACCACTTTTTTGGACTCAGAGGGCACCAAAACGGATAAATTTACCAACAACTCAAATTTAAAAATTTTGACGAAACCAATACTTTCTCAATATATACATTTATAGGGGGAAAGGGGGCTCCAAAATGGATATATACATCATCAAACTAATGGGAAGTGTTTTACGAAAACAATACTTTCTCCATATACTATGGTATAGGGGGAGAAAGTAAAATTGAAATGCAAATACCTTCCAACATATCTATTTGACCCTTGGTGGTCTGGTTAGCGGCTACGCCCTCTCCTTACTAAGATATTAAATATAATTTATAGTTATGGTCTAAGAAATAATTTTCAGGAATTCCTCTTCTAGACGTCCATGCAGACAGTGGTTCGAGGGATTGAGAAGAGTATGTCAAGCTATCCGCAACTTCAAAGATAATAACAAACGTCTACCACAAATCTGCCATAAAAATTACAATTATTAAGGATATTAGCCTATTGAAATTTAAAGTCGTTTAGGTTCAAATATGATTTTTATTTGAAGTTTCATTAGTCTGATACAACCTTTATAGCCATTAGCCAACGTAGTATTTACTTCTGCTTCACGTGGACCAGCAGATAATTTTTAGGCATATTTCCCACCGGGGATTTTATGAAGTATTCCTTAGAGAGGTTAGGGGATGACAGAACACATTTCAGAATAATTTGACTGGTCAAAAAAATATCAGCCAGTTTTTTGTTTAATTTTGCTACACTTATAATGTATTTGCATTCTAAAATGATCCACTCTATTCAAAATTTCAGTAAGAGTGAAAAAGTCAGATTCGAAAGTTTATTTCAAAGTAATCCTGTTTATTTAACATCCTCAACATAACAAAGAATAACACAAATAAACCATAATTTATTTTACCGTCAAAGATGGCCAGCTATTTCCAAATATAATTTATGAATAACATTTTTTAAAATAGACTGTTAAAAAGTACTTTTCCATTTTTATTTTTTAATTGGAGCAAAACGAAGCTGTTAGTATTGCCGTAGCTACGAATAATATTTTGCCAAATGATAAACATAGTTTCACTTCTTATTTAATGAAAAAGTAGGTTAATATTGAATATTTTTCGTCTGTATTTAGTAAATATTTTCCTCACCTGAAAAAGTCATAAACGTGGTTAACTATTTTCATTTTTAATAGTACGAGGTGGCCCGTGCGCAAATTGTGATCATAATTGCATTTTATGATTCTGTATAAATGAAACTCACCTACAGTACGTGAATGTTGATTATAAAGTGGCAGAGATCTATTTTTGTTTACTATCTGGCTTTTAAAATTCATCTGAAGATAATCAGCTGTTAAATTACAATTTACATTATAGAACTTGCATTAAAAGTTGGTCAACATTTTAAATCGCCCTCTAGAAATAAATCAAAGGCGAGGGGGGCGAAGCCCGAAACAATATGACCTTTTTAATTACAATTCGTCACTGCGGTATATCCTAAGCTTTAAAATGACACCTCAATCTTAAAAATCGATTCAGTAGGTCGAAAGAAAAAAGGGATGTAACAGACGAAACCCTTATAGAAATAAGAAGATAGATGAAGTTAACAAAATTAAAGATATAAAATATTATTATTTAAAAAATCTGTTAAGACAAAACCCCAAAACCTAAAGCAAACATCAAACTATTTTTAAGATAAAGGGTTATAAATTTTGTTGCCGTTTCAATATTCAAGGAGCAAACAACACGGCGCCTTTGATATCAGCTCTGAACAAGATGAAATATCACTTCTTGTGTGTCGCTCCTTCGCCGATACCCAGTGTGAGATTCGTATTTACCTCGTAAAATATTTTTCTCATATTTGTTTTACTTTAATATTTTCAGTCTTCGTTCCAACCAATCGATTATTGTTTACATTTCTTTTGTTCAAAACAATACTTTCCTATATTCGAAGTATTTTCAAGGGGTAAATTTTCATAAAAATCCATTCAATGTCATTCTAGTTTCTTCTGATACATTTTTATCAGGAATAAATATTTACTGGATTCATAGACGAATGATTTTAATGATTGCACAATACAATCGTAAATAGATATAAAACATTTATTTATTTATTTATTTATTTTATTTATTTTCATTTTTACAATGCTTACATAACAGGCCAAAGCCCAATTATAATGCAGCATTAAGAAACAAATACAAAGTTAAACAAATTATAGTGGAGTTTATCGTTCAATCATATAGTCCATATTCACATCACACACAACAACAATCACTATCTGAAATTACATAACTACAATATTACAAAATTTACAAAGTAATTAAACTAATACATAAAGCTATCTTTAACTAGCTGTGAGGCATTTCTTACAAATTTCTTATTGGATGTATTATACATATCTACATCATTTGAAACAATTTTATTATATAAACTAATCATTTTGTTTACTGGGGAATTCATTCCAAGATTGGTGCGAGAGAAGCGGGGGGTGAAAAGTAATCGTGACCGCGAGTTGTGTCGAGGAACGGTAAAGTTTATACAGGACAAGAGCTCCATGTCATCCAACGCGCCGCTCGCCAGCCGATGCAGATAAGATAACGTAGCCACTTGCCGCCTTTTGTCTAATGAGTCCACTTCGAACACTCGCAGTAATTCGAGATATGGAACGCTAACAGTGTAGTGATCAAACGCTTTGAAGAATAAGTATCTCAGAAATTTTTTCTGAACACATTCTATAGCTGAAGCCTGATTTTTAAGATGAGGATTCCATATGATAGACCCAAATTCTAGCCTAGAACGAACAAGTGCAAAATATAGAAGTTTAATGGCACCGACACTTCTTAAGAAATTTCCTGAACGACGAATGAAACCCAGAAGAGTGTAAGCCTTTTTACAGATGGAATCTATGTGGTCGTTAAAAGAATATTTCGAGTCAAAAATTATTCCCAGATCTTTTATTGAAGATTTAATTTGAAGAAATTCGCCACCTAAATGGTAATTGAAACGAAGAGTATTTTCTTGACTTTTCTTAGTGAAGGACATTATAGAACATTTATTTGTGTGAAATTTTAAATTATTTTGACTCCAGGTAAATAGACGATCTAAATCCTCCTGAAGAGCTTTACAATCCGACATACAGTTGATTTCCTTATAAATTTTCAAATCATCCGCATAAAGAAGGAACTTGCTATTGAAGATACAATGTTTAATATCATCAATGAACAATAAAAAAATTAAAGGTCCAAGGTTCGAGCCTTGAGGAACTCCCGACTCAACCACAAATTCCGATGACGTAAAACCTTCAAAAGACACATGTTGCTTTCTTCCACGTAAATAAGAACAGAAAAACTTGATGAGCGGGCTGGATACACCAAAATAATTTAATTTGCGAAGTAGCGAAGAATGATTCACTTTATCAAAGGCTTTTTCGAAGTCTGTATATATTACGTCAACTTGACCACCATTGTCTAAAACAGGAACACAAAACTCAGAAAAATTTAAAAGATTAGAATTGATTGACCTATTAGGAAAAAACCCATGTTGATGAGGTGTGATAAATGACTTAACGTGTGAAAATAAATGATGATTGAGAATAGATTCAAAGACTTTAACAGGAGCTGAGGAAATGGACACAGGCCTAAAGTTTCTAATGTTTGATCGTTCTCCCTTCTTGAAAACAGGCACGACCTTACCTTTTCTCCACAGTGCAGGAAAATAACTTTTTTCAAGAGATAAATTAAAAATGTGAAGTAATGGGTAAACAAATAGCTCAGAGCAGGCTTTGAAGATATATGGGGGTATGCCATCTGGACCCAACGATCTCTTTGGTTTGAGATTGTTTAAAGCTGTTAAAACTTCGGACTCACTGAAAGAGGCCAGGGTCATGCATGGGACGTTAGGCATTGTTGGAGCACGGAGCGCTTGTTGGCAGAGTTCGCCGGTGTCCAGGACACACGGCTCGTACACAGAACTAAAATATGAAGCAAACTTCTCCGCTATAGCCTCGCCCCCCTCCACCTCTTCACCATCAAGTGTCATGACAGGTGGGAGCTTATTTACATTTCTAAGATTTTTTATTATACCCCAAAAAGATTGTGGATCAAAACAAATTTGGTTTTCAACAGAGTTTATAAAATTATTATAAGCTATTTTTATATCTAACTTAATCCTAGCTCTAATTATTTTATACTCATTTAACAATCTATTTACTTTATACTTATTATATTGTCTTCTCAATTTTTCCTTCCTTTTTATCATAATAATTATACCCCTATGAAACCAAGGAGGATATTTAGACTTTTTAACATCGGACAAAGGAACACATTGATGAATAACATTGTACAGTTTACTATAAAAACAATCAACCGCATCGTCAACATCCTTAATAGCTGTCAAATCATTCCAATTCAAACATCTAATACTATTGTATAGCTGAAAAAAATTTGCTTTCTTAAAATTATATCCATTTTTTACTAATCTATTAACATTGTTAATGACTTCATTATGGCCAAAGCTTATCGCTAACGGTGGATGATGCTTATCTACATTAACAACTGGACATTGCTCCTCATAAACATGCAAATCATCAATATCCGTTAGTACTAAATCAAGCGTTTTACCTAAATAATTCTTAACATCATTTTTTAAAGCTAATCTATACATTCTAGTGAAATACAATAATTGTTTGCAAGTTGCGTTGCCCAAGCTTAAATCACAATTTATTCCTGTAATCGGTAAATTAAAATCACCAAAAATAATAATATTTTCGTTTTTAAATCTGAATGAATCAAGTTTCTCAAAGAAATTATTATAGGCTTCAAGTTTAGAATTGGGAGGAAAATATACAACACAGATTACAACTGTAAATTTATTAGGAAGCTGAATTTTAAGCCATAAATCCTCTAAATCGGATTCCAACATATCTAATCTACAAACTTTTATGGAATCAGAGATTGCAAGAAGGACCCCCCCTCCCCTGGTCTGACCCGTGCGACCCTCATTCCGGTCTCGCCGGAACACCTGATAATGAGGTGGGAAAAGCTCTCCATTCAAGACTGATTCCACTAGCCACGTTTCGGTCAGTGCTAATATATCCCAGGTACCAGCTAACACCCCCAAATAAAAAGGTGCTGTTTTAGATCTTAACCCCCTAACATTCTGATAATAAATATTCACAAAATTATTCATGGCGATTTATTGCATGCAAAATATTTTAAAAAGCAACACAATAATAAATAATCAAAATATTTAACAAAAATAATAAATATTTTAACATTAACTATTAAACGGGCGTAACAATAATAACTATACCAATAAATATCTGCATAAAATAACAAAAAATAGAATGCATAGAGAATATAACAAGAATAAATAGACTAAAATTATAAAACAATGATTTGGTGACATACTCATTTGATGCTGTCCAAGTCTGTGACATCCGAGATGAGAATTGCAGCTACCCCGTCACTCTTTCGAATAAAGATCTTGCCGGCACTGGTGATCCAGGAGTACTTGTAATCACGGCTTGTTTTGAAGGATTGAACAGCAGCCCAAAGGATGCGAGTGTCCCTCGAAAGAGACAGGTTCACGGTGACACTATTTTCAGACTGGAACCCAAGTTCAGAAGCGCTGAAAGCCCTCTTGACCCTCGCCTTCCTTCGCATCTCCTCCATGTCAAGCCGACGACAGAATCGCAGGATGATACTTCGGGGATCGTTAGGTTTGTTTGGATTCCTGGACAGTCTGTGCACAGCGTCAATCATGGTGTCATCCAATTTGAAGTTCAGTGCAGAAGCGACTTGTTTGACAACCAAAACAATATTCTCATTTTTTAGTTCAGGAACTCCTCGGATTTCCAGACAGTTATTACGTGAGTATTGATCAGCAGTAACCGTACGTTTTTTAAGAGCAATAACTTCCTTTTTTAACAAAAAATTCTCACTCCGTAGCTTGTCAATCTCCTCCTCACAATGTTTAATGTTCGAAGAATTTTTTTTAACTAGTTCATTGCAACTTTTTATTTCTTCATAACAGTGTTCAATAGTAGTATTTATGTCACTTTTAAACTCATTAAATTCAGTTCTTAACGTAGATACCTCATTTAAACATTTTTTATTATCAAGTTTTATTTGGCCCACATCACCTAACAGTATATTGAGTTTATCATCAATTGACATGGTCTCAAGGCCGCTGCCCCCGCTGCTGCTGGAGCTGTTGGTGCGTGTGTTGTGGTTATGTTTACTTCCACCACCCATCACTGTGCGGCGTTGCGTAGATAGCGCTGCTATCAGCCGACCTTAAAATCCACGTGTCGCCACGCGCTAATAACCTCAAATATTGCCGTCTAAGCAGCGACAAAAATCACTTTTGCAGGGAAACACTTTTACATGCACAATAAACTGTTTCACGAGTCACTAAACAATGTATGTCCGACTATCTGTGCACCAAAACTATAAAGAATTGACGGCAAAAACCCGCATTAATCACTAAATTAGCGCAGCGACGAACGACACGCGTCTAACAGGCTACCATGCTATCCCCTCCACCATTTAATGTAATAAAGTCTAATTAATTAACTATTGCTATTTAATACAATTGACTATTGCGTTAAAGTAAAGGCAATTAACAATGTTAAAGAGTGAATTCGAAAAAGGATATAATTAGTTCGTTCAGTTATTTGTCAATCAGAGACAAGAGTCTGCCAATTGCAAAAAGTAATTAGTCTCTTTTTAATAGGATCGTTTGGAGTTAAATGGATTGTATATATGCTGCTTGACTAATTTGATCAACACGAGCAACAGGACTATCATAATTCGTCTTTTAGTAAAAGTAAAATTATTTATTCATTAATCCAAATCAAACATATAAATATTTTATTAAACATCAATAGCTATAAAAATTAAGGAATATATTTTAGTGTATTTCCATGTCTGTCATGAGTGTAAAAACAACAGAACTACGTGCATGAAATGTTTTACAGCTAAAGTAAAATTCCTATAAAAAATATACATTAGGAGAAGGATTCCTATTAAATAATAATAAATAATATAGGCACTCACAGTGGTATTGCAAGTTCCAGTGTTACTCTAGCGACCAATATTTGTACTATGCAAGATTAATTCAAAATCATATATTTATTGCTAAAAAAGTGTAACCTGAGTGAACCAGAATCTAAAATAATAAGGGGTGTGCCTAAGTACTTCGAATTAAAAAATACATACTATACAAATTACGTAGATACACGCAGACAGAAACATACTCGAGATAGGAAGAATGTTGTATTGTTATATTGCTTTTTACCTTACAAAACTAAATAACCTGGTAAAACTTGTTTCATTGGTTGTTTAACAACACAAACAACAACAACAAATACGATAGTACTTTGATCAGCGTCAAATTTGGCTTAGTAAAATTTATCTGAGTGAATGGTAATAATATATATATATATATATATATATATATATATATATATATATATATATATATATATATATATATATATATATATATATGAGAAATCATCAGTCTCATTATATCGAAAAATTAAATACAAAGTATAATAATATTGAAACTATGCCTTGTTATTAAACTAGTAGGAAATAACAAAGTGAGGGTAAGCTTTTTGATTATATAAAAGCATAACAAGTTGGAAGTTATTCGTTACGTGGAAAGCCCAACTGACAGGAAGTGGACAAATTATGCAGGCAAAACTCCAGCCGCGATGACGAATAACCAAGTCACTTGTAATTAAACTTTCGGCCACATCCCCATGAGAGTATAACTCATGAGGGATCCTATAATTTATTTATGATTTTTGTATGTAAACTTATTTAATATATTGTTTGTGATATTGAGGGAAAAACTTACTAGAGCTGTTGTTAAGTAAGAATATTTTAGTTTGTCATGACTTTTTTTTGGATGGATTGTTTGGGTGGAAGAATGTTGTAAAGCGACAAAAAACAAAAAGTAGATAAACACTCATGGAACCGCCTGGTGATATGCCAGTAAATATGGTAACAGAACATTCTACTTAATCCTGTCGACTCTTCAGGTTCTTGAATTAAGTTGAACTAATTTAGCAATTTGATATAGATAGTTCTTAGAAAAACACTATTTGCTAATGTTTAGTAGTCAATTTAGTCCCTTTGTATTAAACTTGCTGAGATTTCATCGCAAAAACTTATTGTGAAAACTTTTATACTATTTATTATATTTGTTTATGCAATTTTCCTATTTAAAACCCGTCAAAGCTGCATATTGGATGGGTATGAAATAGAGAAGACCAAAAACTGGGTAAATCAAATTTTAAATCCACAAACAGTTTTGATTAAAATAAATTTATAAAGGGGAATCTCTTTATTTGTGAACTGTCCAATCCACCTTCCATCATTAGCAATAGTGTCAGGGTAGAAATAGGTAAGGGAATCAGGTAGTGGAAATAGGGTAGCCTATAAGTAGTTTCTACTGGACGACTCGCGGTCGTAGTGTTCCATCCAACCACTCCATGACATCTTGCATTTTTGATTTTATCATTCTAGGCCTAACGTAATAATATACAGGGTGTCTTAAAAGTCTGTCACCAACATCATAATACGGCTGATTGGGTCAAAATGAGCAAATAAGGTCATATGAAAGTATGTCCTAAATGCTATTGACACAGACATTCGCTATTAGAAATACTTTTTATTTCAGTGACGGAATTGATGTAGGAGCTTCATATTGGGCATGGACCTTTATAATACTAATCCCCATTTTTCACAATAAAAATTATTTTGTATGATGTATGTTTTCAAAATGGCGACCATTTCAAAATTTTAAACTCAAATATTTACAAGGCACAAAAAGGTTGACAAATATAATTATTTAAATAATGAAACCAAGTTTGTAAGAATCTGGCAACAACTAATGGAGTTATCATCATTTTACTATTATAATAACCTTATTTTACAATATTACAATCGTTTACAAACATTAACGTTTCTCTGCTGAAAAATCACAATAACTCCATTATTTGTTGTCAGATCCTTACAAACTTGGTATCATTGGTTAGATAGTTAATTTTTGTAACTTCTTTGTGACTTGTAGAATATCAAAATACTGGTTTTAAGATATTTCAGTTAAAAAGTTAAATGACCAACATTTTGAAAATATACTTAAGAAAAAAAGTTATTGTAGTAATGGACATTGGTATTATAAAGGTCCATTCCAAAAATGAAGTTCCTGCATCAATCCGTCACTACATAAACATTATTAAGTGGAAAGAACAAAATGGCTGATATCTGGGTAAATTATGCATATTAGGACATACCTTTAAGGACATACCTTATTAGACATTGCAAAAAACACTGTTCATTGAAATTCATATAAATATATTCTATATATCTATGTATCAGTTCACACGATATAAACGGAGAAACACAAATACATACACTACTAATATTTCGTGTATATTTAGTGCTTACATAAGTACTCTAAATATTTTTTCTGTATATTTATTTGTCATGATACATATATTGTTTATTACATTTTGTCTTAAACAATAAAAAAATAGATTTAAAATTATTTAAACACCATATACTTTTTAGTTTTTTATTTTCACGGTTTTATTTACCGTGAAAATAAATAAACGGTATCAGTTAACTGACACATACTTTCTCCCAATAATATAAAAAAAGGTGTTAAAGCTTCAAACATTAATGTCTTGATGACTCAGTCGGATAGCTACCAGCTGAGCAGTGTGAGTTTGACCCTACGCGCGTCTGTGACTTTTAACAACGTACAGCGTTACCGCTAAACGACAATTGAATTTTCTCTGCAACCACTTGACACAGAGCAAAAATTTAAAATACTGGATTATTTAGTTTTTTGAGCTTGATTTAATGGTGATAAGTAAAATTTATTTCAAAATATCAGGTATTTTGAAAAGCCAAAAAATTGATTTTTGAAACACTTATTACGCCATAACTTTTGAACGAGCATTTCCTCGGAGATGCGGGTGGTGTCATTTTACTCACCATTTTAAGCTTAATAAACCACAAAATTTTAATCAAAATCGTTAGAGCCATTTTAAGAAATTTGGATTTTTCACGATTTTTGTGGGTTTTTGGGGCCAAAACACCTTAAAAATAAAAAATTCAAAAATGAAAAAAATGCCTGGAATTATCATGGGTTTGGACCTACGTACCAAATTTCAACAAAATCGGACCATTGGGGCATTTTCTAGCTCTGTATACATCCAGACACACACACAGACATCACTCGAAAACACTTTTTTGGACTCAGACGGCACCAAAACGAATAAATTTACCAACAACTCAAATTTTAAAATTTTGACGAAATCAATACTTTCTCAATATATACATTTATAGGGGGAAAGGGGGGCTTCAAAATGGATACATACACCATCAAACTAATGCGAAGTGTTTTACGAAAACAATACTTTCTCCATATACTATGGTATAGGGGGAGAAAGTAAAACTAAAAGTATATTGGTGTTTAAATAATTTTAAATTTAGATTTGTACCAATATAGAGCTGTTAACTTATAAAAAAATAGCTTGAAATTATTTTTGGGTGGACAAAAAAATACATTAGCATCATACAGAAAAACCTTGTGTACCGAACATACATCTTATTTATAGGCTGAAAAGTAAAGTTGAGCTGTAAACCCAACACTTGACAACCGCAACGACATTACAAAGTCAGGGAGTTGTCCAAGTTTGCTCAGTCTCAGTCGTTCACTGTGTTGGTTTGACTTCCTTGTTTACTTTACTTACCGATAGCTTTATGCTACAATCCCAAAAAGTTCGTAGATTGCAGGAAGTAATGCAGATGTATCTGTGTCAATCTTGGCCACTGTAATTAATTTTTTCGTGTTAATCACAATTTACAAAACTAAAATTAGACATAGAGTAAACTATATTAGCATTAGTATTGTAGCTCAACAATCATATTCGTTAAAAATGCTTTGATAAACAAAATACTCTGATTGACTTCCTGAGGTCTTGTATTTTAGATTAGGGTCAATATTCTTTTAAACTAAAAGTGCGCTAGAAGTGGTTAAGGCAATTATTTATTACTCGTATGATAAAAATTCCAATTTTTACAATAATTTTTACAATTTTATTAAAACGTTATAATTTACAATAAGATGTGTGAGATTATGGTATATGTTTTTGTACAGGGTTAGGCAAAAGTCTGGATACCCCCAGTTAACTTTTTAACGCGTTGCAGTAGGAAAACCAAACTCGGCACATGTTTACAACATCAAAAACTGCACTTTTTCATCAACTACACAACTTTGCCCCTGCCCCTAAAATGGGGTATTTTGGGGCAGCCCCAAATTTTCAAATGTAAACCCCTATCGAGTGACCCCTCATTTTAAACGGTTTATCAAGAGAAATTAAATGGCGCAAACCGGAGGTCGATATCTCAACCCTAACCAAATGGCAGCCATTTCAAAATTTGACATGGGCAAGCAAGTATAAGTATGGACACCCCCAATTAATTTTTTAACACGTTGCAGTAGTAAAACCAACTCGGCACATGTTTACAACATCAAATCTGCACTTTTTCATTAACTACACAACATTGCCCCTGCCCCCAAAATGGGGTATTTTGGGGGCAGCCCCAAATTTTCAAATGTAAACCCCTATCGAGTGACCCCTCATTTTAAACGGTTTATCAAGAGAAATTGATTGGCACAAATCGGATGTCGATATCTCATCTCTAACCAAAATGGCAGCCATTTTAAAATTCGAGAAGGGTAAATTGACTTTACATTGGCTGCCATTTTGGTTAGAGATGAGATATCGACATCCGATTTGTGCCATTCAATTTCTCTTGATAAACCGTTTAAAATGAGGGGGTCACTCGATAGGGGTTTACATTTGAAAATTTGGGGCTGCCCCCAAAATACCCCATTTTGGGGGCAGGGGCAAAGTTGTGTAGTTGATGAAAAAGTGCAGTTTTTGATGTTGTAAACATGTGCCGAGTTTGGTTTTCCTACTGCAACGTGTTAAAAAATTAATTGGGGGTGTCCATACTTATACTTGCTTGCCATGTCAAATTTTGAAATGGCTGCCATTTTGGTTAGGGTTGAGATATCGACCTCCGGTTTGCGCCATTTAATTTCTCTTGATAAACCGTTTAAAATGAGGGGTCACTCGATAGGGGTTTACATTTGAAAATTTGGGGCTGCCCCAAAAATACCCCATTTTGGGGGCAGGGGCAAAATTGTGTAGTTGATGAAAAAGTGCCGTTTTTGATTTTGTAAACATGTGCCGAGTTTGGTTTTCCTACTGCAACGCGTTAAAAAGTTAACTGGGGGTATCCAGACTTTTGCCTAACCCTGTATATGTTTTTTCTGTTCCGGAACTAAAATAAACTCATGAGATTTATTTATCTACATAAAATTGGGTTGTAAATAATAAAAGTTTTGATACATTATTTAATGTTTCATAGAATAAAAAGGTAACGAAACACAATTTTTTAATACGTATTGAAAAAATAGGGGGAAAATATAATAATATAATTCACTAAATAATTTATCCAGTGCAGTAAATCATAATGTAAAACATTAATGAGAAGAAATTTAATGTATGAATCATCTTACATAATTTACTCTTTCTTGGAACATTTACTAAATTCTTTTTCGACTTTGAATAAGAGGTTTATCTTTTCCTTTTAAAGCCGGTAGAAGTATCTTATTTCACAGCTTTTACGAAGCAAAAGCTTTAACTAACTTTCAAGTGTGATTGAAATTATTAAAACTCTTACACCTGTTTGAAATACGATTAACAATATTCATTGATTATTCTACACAGTATAATTAAAATAAGATTTTTTGTTGAATCACTTAAGACCACATAAGAATATAAGTATTATGAACCTTTTTTTTTTTGAGGGAGAGGCGGAAAAAATGCTTTACGCACACAGGTGGCCAGCCTGTAGTGTGGGACTCCCCTAAAAAACGGGTTTACCCACTAAAAAACCTCCTCTACTCTTTAGGAATCTAACCTGGAATTGTTTATCACATTACGTCAGGCTAGGCCTAAATTTGGCTTACGCCCGTGGGGCTCGCTCCTTATCCAGCCGCTCGATCAAGGGATCTGGGCCACTTCGCGGTCCAGATCGGTTTTCTTTTCCAGGAGGATGCCCCGGACGAACTGTGACAAACAATCCCAGTTGCCCTCATCCTCCAAAATCTTTTGGCAGACCGAGTCCACCGAAAATGCACCAAAGATTTGTGTGGCCTCCAGGCGGGGCCCTTCCCAACGGGGACAGCGGAAGAATGTGTGTTCCGCATCGTCGGGAACACCCGGGCAATAAATGCAGTCCGGTGAACCGGTCTTTCCCACCGAAAATAGAAGTGACCTGTCAAAAATTGGGTCAGGTAGTAGTCCACCTCCCCATGCCGCCGTTCCACCCATGGTTGGACCTGCTTGATAAGTCGCGCAGTCCATCGTCCTCGGGTGTCATGCTCCCAGCTGTGTTGCCACTGCTGGAAGGTTCGGGAGCGCTCTTGTGTTCTTGCCGTGTCCTTGCCGATCTCGCCTTGTCTCTGATAAATCGCCTTCCTCTCTCCAGGAAAGAGCTTGACAGGAATGACTCCGGCGACCACCAGGACGGCAGGCTCGGACACTGTCCGGTAGGCGGAACACACCCGGAGCGCAGCTTGACGCTGAACCCGGGCGAGTGGCAACCTGTAGCACTCCTTATCTAGAGCGCCTGCCACACCTCTGCCCCGTAAAGGAGCACGGACTGGACCGCGGACATCAACAGACGTCTTCTGCTGGATCGGGGACCCCCGACATTGGCCATCAGCCTACTAAGGTAAGTTACTACCTTAGCGGCCTTGTCCGCCGTACGGAAGATCTGATCCCTCCAGCTTAACTTGGTGTCCACCATAACCCCGAGGTATTTGGCGGCACGAGTTGATGTGACCACCTCCCTTCCCACTCGAAACGGGACGACGGTGTCGATCCTCTTCTTCGTAAGGATCACAATTTCCGTCTTACTGAGCGCAAGCGAGAGACCGTGATCTGACATCCAGGTGTTAACCACACGCATGACTCGGTTCAACTTTAGTTGGGCCAGCTCAACGTTGCGTGCAGCAATGAGAGCTACGACGTCATCGGCGTACCCAACCAAAGTGGTTTCCTCAGGCATCTCGGACGTCAGGAGGCTGTCATAGGCAACGTTCCAGAGATCCGGGCCGAGTATTGAACCTTGCGCGGCACCAGAAGTGACTTCCATCGTCCGCGTTCCGTCCCTCGTGTCATAAATCAGGCTTCGAGAGCGTAGATAGTCCTCGATGAGCCGCAACAGATATGCAGGAACGCGAAAGGTGTTGCGAAGTGCATCCAACATATCGACCCACCTCGCCGAGTTGAAGGCATTCTTGACATCAAGCGTAACAAGAAGCACTACTCGGCGAGAGAAATGGTTGTGGCTCTCGGCTCTCTCCACAGCTCTCTGGACTTCGGTGACAGCGTCGATCGTTGACCGTCCCTTTCTGAAGCCGTACTGACGGGGGCATAAGTCCCCGGCAGCTTCCACGGCAGAAGTCAGGCGGGAACGGATCAGCTTCTCGAACAGCTTCCCAGCCGTGTCCAACATGCAGAGAGGCCTGTGGGACGACGGCAGTTCGGGATCACCTTTGCCCTTGCTGATCAGTACAAGCCTGGCTGTTTTCCAGGGAGCCGAAACACCCCTTCTACCAAACAGGCATTGTACATTCTCAACAACAAGTCAGCGTTGATTGAAAATACTTTCTTTAAAGCCTCACTGGGAATCCCGTCCGGGCCAGGAGCCTTGTTGCTCCTCAGGGAGAGAACGGAGGTTTCCCAGCTCCTCAAAAGTGAAGAGTGGAACGTCCTCTACCCGTCCGAAGTCAACCGGCGGTCGCTGTGGATGTTCAGGAAACAACGCAGAGACGATCCTCCCCATGGTGGCGCCCTCCATGATGGAAGGTGGAGAGCGGGCGCCGAGTTTCTGTGTTACAAGTTTGTAACCCAGGCCCCACGGGTCGGAGTCAACGTCGTCACGAAGTCTCCTCCAGCTATTCGCCTTGCTCCTGTTTATCGCCTGGCGGAGAGATTTTCTCGCGGCTTTATAGGCCTCCGACTTACGAACTCTGTCTGCGGGAATTCTCGCTCTTGTGGCGGCTCGTCTAGTTCTTAAACATGTTCTTCTGAGTTCCGCAATCTCTTCAGCCCATCAGTAAACGGGTTGTTTGTCGCGTCGGGGTTTCCTTCGCGGCATAGACTGGTCGCAGGCCGAGACGATCAGTTCCATCGTGGACGTTACTAGTGCCTCGGCCCCAGCCTCACCAGGATTCCCCTGCGCTCCCCGAGAGATGACTTCGGTGAACTTGACCACGTCCAGTTTGTTGGTGTTCCACCGGCGTGGCCCTTCCCGAGATGCGGAAATTCGACGATTTGCCTGATCATGCAGGTCAAAAACGATGTATTGGTGGTCGCTACCCGTGTAGTCCTCCACAACCCTCCAGCCAGAGATCCTCGGAAGGAGCGACTCAGACGCAAAGGTGACGTCAGGGATCGTGCCTCTCTGCCCGGGGCGCCGAAAAGTAGGTGTGTCGCCCTGGTTGAGGACGACAAGACCGGCCCTGGCGATAAAATCCAGGATGTATTTCCCCCGGGAGCTGGTAGAGGGCATTCCCCACTCGACGGCCCTGGCGTTGAAATCGCCACCAACGACGACATGCCCGGTGGTGCCGAGAACGCACTCCTCTAGGCTATCTATCTTGTCGCGGAAGTCCTGGACGGCCTCGTTGGGTGTGAGGTAGCAACTGAAGATAGTCACGTCCCTACACCGAACCCAGACGAATCCTCGGCGGCGCCCGTGACTCCGCACCAAAACATCTCGTGTATTACGTGCCCAAAATGCAGCAGTACCGAGGCTGTCCGAGATCCAAATGTTTGGGTCTCTGTCCCGATACTGTTCACTGATAAGGAGCGCATCAGCACCAAGTTCTCGGGCGAGCTGATCTAGAAGGTTATCAGCTCCCCAGGATCTATGAAGGTTATTCTTTTTTATGTTTTTTTCTGAAAACCTGAAAGGTTTTTTCAGACTTTTTTGACTTAAGACAATATGTTGACAAAGTTGATATAAATTCTAGAAATCAACACATTTTATCCTTCAATCTCACACAAGGTCGGTTCAGTAGTTATTGATTTATCGCCTGTGCAATTATTATTTTGAGTTAATAAAAAAAATTCATTTTTTTGGTTAAAATTTTGCCAATTTTTATTATGTAGCTTATTGGAAACTCAAGTTTAGAACAAAGTAGAAATTAATTTTGTATTCTATATTTTGTAAATATTTTTAAAAACTTTCTTAAAAAAGGGGGCCGTTCAAAATAGTACTATAAGCCGGTAAACACTTTTACATACAGTCCAAAAAACCTAGACTTTTATTTACAATACTAAAATATTGAGTTTAAAACAGTATGTTATAATATTACCACTAGTTTGCTTATATAAGTACATACAATAATTTCAGATTAATTCGGTAATTTGTTTTGTAAATGAAACGAAGTAAAAATACAGAATTCTTGAAAGAAACGCGGAAACGAGAGAATTCAGAGACAAGAATATTCCATTAGACTTCTCAGAATATGCCACAATGAAAACAAAACATAAGGCTTCATGAAGTACTTCTACTGTTTTTATGTTAACAAATTTTGCATACCTTAAAGATATACCATTGACTGTACACACCAACGTGAATAGACTTCTCATCAGATGCATTTTCTGTTGGTACCGAAATTCGAAAGGTCCGTCCACTCCGCACCAGAGGCGTTGCGATCCATAATGTAATTATTCAGTTGGATATGCAGTGCTGCAAAAACACTACCATACCATAAACATAACCTTCAGATATTAAGGTTTCATTCTTGGATAAGAAGAACGGTTACACTAATTTTATTATCCTGCACGAAATCAGCCTGTTTTTGTTCTCTCAATAGAACCAAAAACGTTTCTTTTTTGTCCTAGGACAGAAAGATCAACTGGAATATTTTTTTCATCGATAGGACTGAAAAGACAGCTGTTTGCTAAGTATATTATTACTTGAAAAAGCCTTTAATAACTCTGATTTCCTTATAAAAACTAAAAAAAACATTCATAATTAATTGATTTATTTTGAGGTGCATAATTTCGTAATTCAATAATTATAAAAAGGATTGTTTTTAAATAACATAAATGTAAACACTGTATATTACTTTCTTTTTAATAGCCATACTAGTGACTGATGAACCATAACCTCGAAAATTCAACTTTATAGTTAATACTTTTAACAATTGAAAGTCTAACTCCACATTATGATAAAAAAGTTGCTCATCACTCGGAACAAAAACGTCTTTTTGGTCCCAGTGATGAAAGCTACTATAGCCTATCATATGCCACTTGTACTTTCATGTATTCCGCGTAAGATCGCATCGCCGTTAATAGGTTTCAAACACACCTATGTATGAGAAGTCTATTCATGTTAGTGTATGTAGTCAAAGGATATAATAAAAACGTATTATTTTCACTTTCGTGTACTTTATATTCTCATCTTGCTTGCCGTAGTCTTCGATAATTAATGAACTATTGTGTTTAGTTCTGAGGACTGCCTATATCGGTAATTTAGGCAGGTTGAATACAGATAAATAAAAAATACATGGAGTTTATTTAATACATCAAACTGTTTTGAACGTTATAGCTGGTCGAATGTTTAGCCCCCGATGAGGAATTCGTGTCCCAAGGCATTTTAATAGAGCTTAAGTTAGAGAGTTAACAATTAACCCTTTCGCACATTTATAAAGTAACGCGAAAGTTGTTATTATTTTATGTTACTATATCCAATAATCATATAATTCATCGGATTTTAGTTATTTTGATAAAAATCTTTTAATTGGTTTTCACATGCCCACTCCTAACATTCTTATTGATGCTCCAGATATACAATTTAAACAAATAATATCAGACCACATATTATATGTAGAGATTATGTGTTGAACGATGATTAAAAAAAAAAATAATAATAAAAAATAAAAAAAAACAGCGGTCAACTGTGAAAAGTATGGAAAATAAAATGCAAATTAAGGTATAAACGATGAAATGAGTATAGTCATCATAAGTAGAGAAATTTCTATATAAATATTCAATTATATTAAACATATTTAATGACATAATTTAGCTTTAAAATACTATTTATCATTAATAGACTTGGTTTAATGATTCTCTTAGAGAGAAATAGCTTTTATTCTACTCTCCGGTGTTTTCCTAATGAATGGAACTCATTATTGTCAAAACAAACTTTGACTTATAAAATTAATGACGTGTTTTAAAATAAAAATAAAATTATACTTAATAAATTTCTTAATAACACAATAAAGTGTAATGGAAATATGTCGGTTGAATGTGGATAATGGGTATTCGGATATGTTAACTGTGGACCTATGGTGGTATTGAGCTACACAGCGGAACCTATTGGGAAGCTGAACTGCTACACTACCGGGCTCAAGTAAGAACGGGAATGAGCTGACTGGTCATTAAGGTATATAGCGTGAAATAAGATAGCTAAGAATTACGTGATTTGCCGACTGAACTAGGAAACGTATCTGAAAGGACCCACTGAGGGTATTACCCAGACGGGATCGTCGCCAAGCACAGTACCAAGAACTAGCCATTTTGATGAGCTTACTAACAATTTACAATAACTAAATTAATTGACAAGTGAAATTACTAATAGCAAACTTTATCTAGAAATCTAACCCATCCTATGCCTAATGCCTTTAGTCCTGAAGTAACTTGTGAATTAAGGTTTCGAGACTGCCCTGTATAGAACAAGTTATAGCCTTAATTGATTAGCTAAAGAATAAATTTATGTGTGATTAATTACATGATTAGTATCCCCCACACCTATTCCCTGGGCCCTATCGGTACACCCCTAATTTATACTAATACTTAAGCATGATACCGGTGCTTCGATCTTGATCCGATGATGTTAGGAGCTGGAAAAAAGGGGCGAGAGAGAAACGAGCTTGGTATTCTTCGATTCCGCGGTCCTTTCGAGAAGGTTCTGGAGAGAGGCTGCCGGATACCGGCGCCGCCGCGGCCAGCACACGGAGGATCGGCACTATATGAAGTGTTGGCGGCACGAACCGTCACAAAAGAAACAAATAAGGCTATTTTTACTCATCTGGCAAATTTAATAATTTTAATAAGGAACTTTTCTAACCCATATTAAAGACACCTTTAAAAAAATACAGTTTTTATTGATTTAAATTGTATTTATTGATCATTCTACATTTTTGGGCCATGAATCATGAATGAATCAAAATTCATGAATTTTTTGCCATGAGTCATTATCACTGGCTCTGTTTATAGCAATATCATGTAGCGATCTTAAAATTATTACATTGTAATGGAGTACAAACAAACACTGGTGAACTTATTATCAGCAAATTCTTAATTCTCCCTGATCAACGACAAATATTTAATTTCAGATTGTATGCAGCCTTGAAGCCACTCATGAGCTTAAAAGCTGAATAAGGCCCTTAAAGGCTCTCATAATACAATAGTTGCATAAACTACTATTACAGTGTAACAGATTATGTTATCATGTTTTAAAATTATTACACCTCAACACTAAAAAATGTGGAACAAAATTTAGGACGGGCTGAAACTCCATGGTTCACAGGTCAATGCTTAAAGTATGCTTTTTACTATGGTTTACCTTTCTTAAAACTGTACATAATAGCATTTCAACTTTTTACATAAAAATAGGATTTAGCAGACTAACATAGGTGCTTGAAAAAAATAATAAAACAAATGCAGCAAGTCGAATGCCAAATGTATAACCCTTTCATAAATGGAATAACACTTTACATTAAAGAAATATGTTCAACTCTTAAAATAATTTTGCATAAATTTCTTTTCATATCTGTTACACTATAGTAGCACACCCTGTCATTTTACTACCTTTGATATCAACTCGATCACAAAACTTGGACTGGCACAAAAAACCGTTGCTTAAGATCCGTGTCATGAACTAAACTTTTTGTCATATTGATTAATAAATAATTTAACTTCATATGAAAACAAGAATTTTACATCTTGTTTGCCTTTTTCACAAATAGATAATATTCTTCTTATTGCTATTAAAACAATAAGCTGTTAATACGTAGTACCAGGTTAACCAAGCCTTGCTCATTGGTTTAAATCGACTTTTGTTAAAATGTCATCTCAAGGTAATGAAGCTATTAAATTTACACCAAGCTTTTCATAGTTAACAGCTGTTTAAAAAACTTCTTAAAAGTAATGTTCCTTTATTTTGGTTTACTTTTAGTTGTTATTTTGTTAACAAAATAAAAACCCATAAGAACAGTGTAAAAAATTACGATCTGGGGTTGAGACTGTTTTTAAACTTTTTTTTGGGCCAAAACACTCTTAAATACAAAGTTCAAGCAAAATCTAACACACATCCCTTCAGACACTCCTCGTATTATATTGTAGGATATTAATTTAATGCATGTAATGTATGAATAAAAAAAGTTTGTTCGATCCCAGCTGATAATTTTTATCTCCATAGGGCTAGGGAAATAAAATACCACTTTACAACCCCAAGGATTGTATCAAACAGCCATTTGGAACAGTAAGGCGAAATAGTATATTTCATCCCTAGGGTGTATAGTAACGCTTTTCATATAAGATTATGTTTCATAAGTTGAGGTTGTAAAAAGACAGAATTTTCGTAAAAAATAAAAACATTTAAACCCATGTTATGAACTAGTTATTGTAATACCGATCAATTTGTTTAAATAACTACAACTAAAAACATTAATTTGGAAACTCGTTTACATCGCTTACAAAAAGCCACCAATATCGTTCTGTTTAAAAACAATCTGCTGACTGTGCGCTGCATTTTCTGTGCATTATCATTGACTATGTACACTAACGTGAATAGACCTCTCATCCAATGCATTTAGTTTGAGGCAAAAATTTGGAAGTTCGGTGGACGCCGCACCAGAGTCGCTATCGATGTTGTTATTATTCAGCTAAAAATAACAAGTGCTGCCAAAACATTTTACCAAAACATAAACATAACTTTCAGTTATAAAATGTTTCATCCTTGGTTTAGAAGAGTGGTAATACTGATTTATCTATCATATGTTACGTGTACTTCGATGGACGCCGCACGAGATCGCACCACCGTCAATATGCTTCACACACGCCTATGCTATGAGAAGTCTACTCACGTAGTGTACAAAGTCAATGGCATTATTAATACTGTATGACATTTTGATGGTCGCCACCAGCTGATACTTTTTATCTATCTAGGACATAAAGAACATATTTACATTGAATGTAAGTTTTAGATTGAAGTAGTAATACTTTTTTTTAATGTTGATTGCAATTAGTTGTTGTATTGTTGTTGAACATTTTACCAATCGTTCACATCGTTCTACACATTAATTGTTACGTCCTTGGCTTGCTCCTTGGTGTTTAAACTTGGCCTCGTACAAAAACCCCTCACCGTTCGGCACCAATAGAAGAGCTTATGAATATCAAAACAACCTACAAAATGCTTAGGTCCTGAAACATTATGTAGAATTTCTACATCTATCAACACAGTCGGTTCAATAAAACAGACCTGCTGTTATAGCCGATTGAACCCTTTTAAGAATAGCGTCTATAAACTGTTAGAATATGTAAAAGGATTACACTTCAACTTGCCAACTGGTCCAGCATTTATGGGATTTGACATACAAACCGTCTGTAGCAATCGAAACGTGACATTTAAACCATCATCGATGAGCATGCACAGTTTTTCAATAAAAGTTTTTAATTTTGATCCATTTAACTAAAATATTAAAATATTTGAACTATACTTCATCGTACTTCTGAATGCATATTTTCATAATGTATCTTCAAATTTCAAATACTAATGTAACTAGTCTATGATAACTTGATAACAAATGAATACTTGATTAGTATTTAATGATTTTTCGATACATGGGGACAAGCATGCTTAACCAAGGTTGTTTGTTTTCCTTAAAGGTTATGTAAGGATAGTTTTTTTTTCCCAACGGTAAACCCACTTTACTGAAAAGTAAATTAGTTAATATAATTATAAAAAATATATTTAAGATGAATTCAGTTGTATATTTTTCCAAAAATATTTCCTCTTGAACAGCATACAAAAATAAATAAAAGTCATTGCTTTTGTATTTGTTATTAGTATTCAAAAAGAATAAAAGGACATATTTCAAAGGAAAGTCAGTCATTTAGCCAGTCTACAATAAATAACAGCTTTTGTTTCAAAGGACGTCTTGTCACTTTAAACTCAAGGATGTAAACAAGTCGAATTATTATTATATATTTTACAATTTTAACTAATTGACAGTACTAGAACGACATTTAAAAATGTTTAGTAATATAATGATTACACCAACGGTCTCCCTCAAAAACAAAAATGAATTAGCTTTGGCTTTATTACAATCAATAAACATTTTTTCATAGTTTATTTCATGATTATAAGTTACTTTTTATGTTTTACGAGTCTGACAAACTAGTCAATAAAACACACCATGTTTGCTTTTCCTTGGCAACATTCTCATGAGAAAAACGCTTTTTTCATTTCCTTTTTTAGGTTATTCTGATGATTCCCAATACTAATTGTAGTTCATCTTTCATCTTATACATTGCCTTAATATGTCTGAATAGCTTAGTGGTTTTAGAGATATCAACAATAATTACGTAAACCCTATAAGAAAGAAGGTTTGAAATATGAACTTAGGGGTGTTTAGCAAAGCCCTTTTTATGTCAGATTGAACAAGAAAGAATAAGAATTTTCGGCAAAAAGAAAGAATTTTCTTAAAATAAAGAAACGAGATTCTTTCTTAAAAGAAAGAAAGATTTTTTATTAAAACCATTAGTTATATGTTGGCAAATTGCATCAAAAGTAAAATAGAATTTAAAAGTGCATTTTACGTGTAGTTAATAAATTTTAATTGAAAGACGAAGATCATATCACGTTAGTTTTGATTTGGTTAGAAGCTTGGACAGGAAAACTGGAATACCGGCCTCATGAGATTCGGAGATCTGGGCGAGAAAACACCATAAGGTTAAGAAGTTAGGTCGTATCCAGCAAGCTTACTGACAAACAACCAGTGTTTGAAATGTCGAAGTGTAGCAACTTGAGTATAATATATTTAATTATTCGTTAAATATTGGTAAACGTAAAAGTAACCCTCATCCAACGTTAATTCATCCCTAGTGCTAAGGAGGAAACTAGGTGGGGACCTTGTATGATCAAGCTGAACACTTGCAACACCGTTGTTGTTTTATATTTTACCAATGTTTTCAACAAAATATAATAAAATCTATAGATAAAATTACTTTGATAGTTTCATAAATAACTGATAATATTAAAACCCTATAGCTATGATATTAAATCATTACAAAAAAAGTTTCAAGATGACAACCACAAAGTAATAAGTTATAAAACACCACTTTCCTACCACAAATATTTTATCATAAAGAGCATTTTGAGCCTAATGTAGAAATAGCATATCTCATCACAAGGACTAAAGTAACACTTTTCATGCAAAGTTATGTGCGGTAATTAAAGAGTACCACAAAAATTTTGTATAGGGTGTTACAGCTCTCCTCTAAGACACTTTTACTGCATTGTTCCCTGACTATAAACAATAATAAATTTCATAGTAATATCGTATAAATTCAACAACTCATACTTTGCCAGGTTAAAAAACCAATTTAGTTAGTTAATTTTAGTTAGTTCTAAAACACCCTGTATATATTTTTAAGTTTATCTTGGTTACAATATCTAGACGAAAAGGAAATCTGTTTGGTTCCCGATGGAGTATTCATGTTCAATGGTATCGGAATCTTGTAATGGGTCTGAAGTCAGTGCGCTAACGTCTAATCCTTTTACATATTCGAACAGTTCAGAGAGTGTTAAGCCCATTTAAGCGCCAACAACTTGAGTTTATTTCATTCCAGGTTCTAAGGCTTAAATAGTAATAAAGTAAGACATTTAAAGGTATCCATTTGTTCTATTAAAGTGTATGTGTCTATTTAAAATAGAATTGCTTCAAAAAATATATTTTATTCTAATGTAGGCAAATGTGTAGCCTTATTTATTGTTAAAACATATTTTCTCTGCAAAATATTTTAAGTAGACTTTCATTACTGCTAAGCCAACTAATTGTTTTCATCCTTGTTAAAAAAATTTTATTTGAAAATAGTATTATATTTTACTATAATATTTACATAACTATAGCAATTAATTAATATGACCTTACGATACTACTATATTGATAAATAGTTATTTATCACTTTGTTAAATGATTTTTAATTAACTTAGCTTTTTCTTAGTGAATTTAATTTCATAATCTATGAAAAATTAAACATTATAGACTTTAATTAAAAAGAATTTAATTGGAATAAATTAGTTTCAAAACCTATTATGGTTGGTTTTTATTGTTTTTGAAAAAAATATCATGGTACAGTATTTTTAATAAGTAATACAGCAATTAAAAATTTTGGTGAATCTTTTTCATGTATTTTGAAGCGTGTATGAGGTCCATTGCCTTCAAGGATTATTAAATAGTCGTTGCTAAATTAATTGGAGTTGATTGCAGGGATTTTGATAATTACTTTTTTAATCCCTATTTAATAAACGATAAATTAAAAAATTGCTGAAATAACATAATATTATGATAGCATGACTAAAATATTTTTTCGTCCTCTATTAATGATAAAAAGACACTAAAATGCAATTAATTAAATTTAGGAAAAATCAGTTTAAGATAATAGTCATAAGGTTGAAAGGGGAATTAAAATACTTAAATTTTTTCCAATACGTTAAGCAAAAACTCTCTCAGAGCTCCAGGTGAAAAATAGCTGTAATTATTTTACCTGAACAATTATTGTCGTGAAATGGTCTTATTGTTTCATTCATTTTAAACAAATTAAAATATGAAGTATAGTACGAAAAAAAAACATTCAAACACTTTAGTGAATTAGTTATCAAGTAAACATTTTATTCAAGTACTATTTTATAGTTTAAGCTGACCTAATCGCTTTTAAGGCTGAAGAGGGGTCCTGAGACAAATTCCTGTTAGTAATTTCCCAGAAAATTAAAATTCACGAAATTTCATGACAAACAGGAAAGCGCAAAAGCCGTAAAAACTACATCTTTAATTTCAAGACTCAGAAAGGCAGTACTTTTTTATGAAAACCCTTGATATTGGGATATCCATTTTATACTGTCTTTGTTAACAAGACCGTTAGAGATTGTCATGGTGCAGTTTAGGCATTATATACTGAAATGTTAAAAAAAAAATGTTAATTTCAATTAGGTTTCATTTAGTTTTCAATTAGGTTTCATGATATGAACATACACAAACCCGTTTGGTCACATAACATTTAGATCTATAGGCTATTTATATAAACTAGAAATCGCCAGCACGGGTCGAAATTAGTTGATTTGTTCAAAATTGATATCAAAATATTTTACCACTATAACATCTGTTCTTCTAGTTTTTCTAGCATTCGTTATTAAAACAGCTGTAATGGTTCAATCAATTACACCTCTTCAATAATTGAAACTTTAAAAGCCTATAGGGCGTAACCCTGGGGTTCGATGTGAATTATAATTTGCTCCTCCTCATTTACAGGACACAACCTTTTTAAAGGTGTGGGGGGGATTTATCCTACGATGCAACGAGCTGAGAAAAAAGGAGGAAAAGGATAATTCTTGAATATTAATCTATATATTTTCTGTGGTGTAACAAATTACTGTAGCTTACAGTCAAAATTGAATCACTAGCTCATATTTAGTAATACTAAATCTATACACACTTCCTTGTTATACGGAGACTGTTCATTTACTAACATATTAATTTTTCGATGTTCCTTTATAATGATTTTGTCGTTGTGTATTAGTTTGATTATTTATTAAATTTTGCGAGTGCCGAAGATGGACTTTGCTGATGGTGGATAAACACCTTGCTGACGGTCCATTCAAACGTTTGAAATATACAAACTTTTATCAACAACGAATTACTTATACCACGGCAACGTATTGATTCTGATACGTTTACACACGCACCCGTTGTCTTGAGAACAGGTTTGCAGCAGAAGAGGCTGCCAACGACTTCATAACCAAATATTTGGAAATCTAAAATCATAATAAGTGTTAACAGCTGCCTCACCCCCTTTTTCCTGCAATGTTATAATTTTTTGTTAACTATGTGTAATACAAGATACAATACAATATTTAGGTGGATTTCGCAACAGACCATTTTATGCAATATACTACAGACTTTTATTATAATTTTTTTATATATTAATATTTCAACATTTCTATAGAAACAGAAGAATTTATCCAAATCACAGGCTATCTAAATTATCCCGTAACTATTTAATTAAAGAAAACCAAATAATTAAAAATTATTCATGTACTATTTAAAAGAATGTAATTTTCTACGATAGTCTCAAACCAAAGAAACACCAATGAACTACTTTAAACTATTATAATGGAAGTAAGTGGGCCTTGGATAATCGTTGGTGTCGTTTCGCTGTTTCTGCCTTTCATTTTCTATGGGACTTTCAGGATTCTGTCCATTAGAGGGAGTACCATCAGCTTTACCGAGGAGACTCCAGACCGCCCCCCGGAGAACACAGAAAGCAGAAGGCAATTCATTGCTCAAAGATCGACTCAACAAGAGCGTTGGCCGACGGGATCTGGACATCAAACTCGGCCTGAGCAGACAGTAAAAAGGAAGTGTCAATAAAGTTTGAGAATGTTAATTTATTTTTCACTTTATAATACAATAGTCAGTCTTCACAATAATCAGGATCCTACTTATAGTAGAACGTAAATAAGATTATTAGCCGTGTTGTAATGAGCCATGAACTTATAGAATCAATTCGTCACCTAAATATTTAAAAAGAAACTATAGAACAGGTTATTATATCTTGACAAAACATATCTAAGCAACGGAGTACCGTCGATAGGAATTGTGTAATCACGCATGGCGCCTCTGCTTTGTTTCCAGACTTTGATGGTTTGTGTGTTTACTTTCGAAACTGAATAAAATATCAAACGGCTGTATACGACTAGGCCTATACTTGTTCTAGTAGAGGTTTTGGTGGTGAAACACCATTGAATATTTTTTCATTGTGTTTCAAATTTGTTCTTTTTTATACTCAGAAGAGAATGAAATTTAACATAGTGAGAGATATGACAAAATGGGGTGGGGATGGGTGGGGGGGGTGGTGAGAGGAGTATGGTGGTTATCACCAGCTTGAAAATGCCAGACAACTAAACTTTTCACTAAAATGTTATCACAATTAATAAATATATAAAAAAAAAAACCTCGCGGCAATGTACTGAGACATTTAGTTTACATATCAATGCTTAAGTTTAAGATTTCCTACTGACTCCTCATGGGCTGACTCCCATCATACTTTTACACCCTATTATAACGTTAAAATATAGGTTTACAGCTTTTAATTGAATTCTTAGAGTTTGAAACTTGTAGCTAAATTATTGATAAATATATCAAGCCGTTTTCAGACGTTTAGCACACCTATATATTCTAATATGGAAATGATCCTGAAGAAATACCAGAACTGTTGTGAAAAAAACAAAGTACGAATATATTTTTGAAAAATAAATGTGATGAGAAATTTATTTATTTAATTTCAAGTCATACTTTTGTTTTATCCAAAACTTTTCTCTAGGTAATGAATTAGTTTTGCTTATAAATCCTTCCTATTTTGTCAAGCAGATGAAGCATCATTTCGTCAAGTGGTAGCCTCAGAGATATTTTTTTCAAGCTAATCAGAAAGATTATAGAATTGTCTCTTTCTTTGGCGAACGAAAAGCCTGATTTAGAAAGGTTTTGAAATTCTTGTAATATATATATATATATCGTACGGCTCATTCAGCCAGCCACCATGGTTTAAGAATAATAAAAAAAAATTCTGCGGTGCAGAGCACTTGAGTCAGTATAAGTAAAAATCTAAACACTAAAATAAAAAAAAAAAAATAAAATTAGATCTCTCTTTATAGAGCTAAATCCAGGGCGCTAAGCCATTGCAGCCCAGCTTCACTTGAGCTATGCAGACCGGCCAATCCTTCGGGGAAGGCACTCAGTGGGCACTCTTCGACTATGTGTTCCATAGTTTGATACTCTGCTCCGCAGTCGCATGACTGGTCTTGTGTCATTCCCCATTTGTGCTTCCAATAATTACATCTCCCCACTCCAGTGCGGAAACGATTGAGTATAGGCCACTGCTTCCGAGGAAGATTCATACCACCTACCGCTACGGTCGGGTCATCTATCAAGAAGTGGTTCCGACCTTGAAAAGCGTCCCAGGAGGAGGTCCAGTTTGTATGGATGGTGAAGTTCGAGTCCATCAACTGGGAGGCTGTTCGTAGAGGTGGTTTTCGGGACCTCAATCGGCCCGCATTCTGGGGTAGGTAATCATGGATGGGCAGCTGTGGAGCAGATAAGATCTTTGTGTATTCCCTAATGAGTGCATCCCTTCGTCTTATTTCAGGAGGAGCGATATTACACAGCACCGGGAGCCAGGGTACAGGAGTCACCATGAGTGTACCACTAATGGCTCTCATGGTCCTGTTTAGCTGGACGTCGATCTCTCTAACGTGCACACTATTTAACCACACGGGAGCAGAGTACTCAGCAGTTGAATATACCAATGATAGAGCAGTTGTTCGCAGAACTTGTGCGTTAGCTCCCCATGTGGAGCCAGCAAGGTGATGGACAATGTTAGTCCTGGTTCTCACCTTAGCTGCCGTTTTTTGTAAGTGGCTTTTAAACGTGAGAGACCGATCTAAAGTGACTCCCAGATACTGTGGGTGGTCATTATGTTTCAACTCAACACCGTTGAATACGATTTTAAGCTTTTGGTTGGCCAGTCTATTATTCAAGTGGAAGCAAGTAACCTCAGTTTTTGTTGGGTTTGGATTTAGCTTCCAGGCTTCAAAATATTCACCGAGGGTCGTGAGGTCATTTGTTAGTGTTTCCTCAGCTTGTCGAAAATGCTGGTGTTGATATGCCAATGCAATATCATCTGCATATATAAACTTTAAGGACCGAGTTACAGGAATGTCGGCAGTATACACATTAAAGAGCAGTGGGGCGAGCACTGACCCTTGTGGTAGGCCATCCTTTAGTTGCCTAAACGTACTTTCTCTGCGTCCCAGATATACTTTTATCATCCTATTGGAGAGCATTGAGTTGAGGAGACGCAACAAGAAAGGGCAAGGAATAAGGTCGTAAAATTTAACTAGGAGGCCTTTTCTCCAGACGGTGTCATATGCTGCAGTCAGATCTAAGAAAGCCACAGAGGTTTTCAGTCTTCGCTCAAACCCATCCTCAATGAAAGATGTCAGAGCTAAAACCTGGTCACAACAGTTGCGACCAGGCCTAAATCCAGCTTGTTCGACAGGGATGCTGGCATTGAGAATAGGGAGGATTCTGTTATAAATCAACCTCTCTAGCAGCTTATAACAAACACTTAAAAGAGCTATAGGCCGATAACTTTCAGGCAGTTTTGGATCCTTTCCGGGCTTCAGGATAGCTATGATCTTGGATTTTCTAAATATCCCAGGCATGTCGCCGGTTTTCAGAGTGGTGTTAAAAACTTCCAGAAGCCACTGTCTAGCCTTGTTACCCGAGTGTTTTATAAACTCCGGGAAAATGTCATCCAAACCTGCTGCTTTGCCAATTGGCATCGCATCAATCGCCACTTCCAGCTCGTCGTAAGTGAAGGGTCTAGAGACTTCCAAGGGTACTTGCCGACTCTCCTTTATTTCATTAAGCTTCAAATTAATTTTTCTGTCTGCAGACGTACGCACAGGTTTTGAAAGTACGGAGAGGCGTTTTGCAATTTCACGAGGGCTAGGCTGTGAGGCATCGTGTTTTTCACTTGATTTACCAGTGGAGAGTTTCCTGAGCAGAGACCAAGCTTTCCGACTACTTTTGGTGAAGTTCAGGTTCTCGACAGTTTTCACCCACTTCTCTCTCCTGGAGTTGTCGAGAGAGTTAAGGAGTTGGTCAGCTACATCTCTGTCAGCAGTGTCTGTAAACTCACTGTAAAGATCTTCGCACTCTCTGCTCCATCCTGGAATGTATTCTTTTCTAAAACCTCTTGGGATTGTCGCCTTAGCGGAAGACAGGACAAGGCGAGTGAACCGATCATAGTTTTTTATTTTAGAGGGGATGAACCTGATGCCGCTATCAAGCCTTGATGAGAAGGCCTCCCACTCAGCTTTATTAAAGTTCCACCTAGGCCGAGGAAAAGATCTTACGAGAGGAATTTGCATTCCTACTGATATTATTACAGGCCTGTGCTGAGAGTGGGGGAATGCACCAAGGACCATCCTGGAAGTAGGCACGGGTGTTGCTGTTGGTTCACGGGAGCAAAAGCACAAGTCTGGAGAGTACCCACGACGCCATCGGGCTGAATGGAAGGTGTGTGGGTCCTTGGCATTATATACCAGGAAAAGGTTGTTATTTTCAGCCCAGCTTGAAAGACGAGTGCCGTTGTCATCATCGGACGAGTATCCCCACTGGGTATGATGACTGTTGAAGTCACCTACATATACCACAGGATGTTCAAAAGTTGGGAGAACTGTGTCTGACCACTGGGTGTTTGGTGGTTTGTATACATTTACAATAGTAGTCGCAGACACCTTAACAGCAACAACAAATGTGTTGTTATCACAACTTTTGTGGGAGACTGATACGTCGTCTATGTCCTGTCTAACGTACGTCGCCACTCCGTAGACCCTGTGACCTATTTCCTCCACAAGCTTATATCCTGGGATGTTGCCCCTCGCACTGTTTTCTAAGTCTTCTGCATGTGTTTCTTGCAGTGCGAGGACATCGACCTCATTTTCCAGCAGCACCTTGCTGAGGCAGTCACTTTTAGATTTGCTCAGACCCTCTACGTTAAAATGACAAACATTTAAAACACAGCCTAAGTTTCTAAATTGGCCCTGGAAAGGGCCGTTTGGATTTTGTCTGGCAGCTGGCATAGCTGAGAGATCACTGTGTGTGACAGTTCAGCTGCCAAAGTTGTTGTTCGTTTAGCACCACCCGGGGAGTACGTGCAACTTTAATGGAATGCTGCGGACGCGAACAACATCACCCCCCATTATATTATTATATTTTTTGATGATATAACTTATATAACTGTAAAACAATCCGCGAATTGCAATTTCGCAAATTTTCAACATAACTTATGCATTTTTATTTATTTGTCACATTATTTTTATATTTTTTACTTATGTATATTATAATTTTATAATGAGAAGGGTGTATTGTTGGTAAAAATATATGGCTTTGGTAGATTTAGAATCATAAAGTCATATAGCTAGGCCTAATAAAATAACTTATAAACTATTTTGGTAAAATTTTTCAATCTATGGTTGCAACACTGTTGTACTGTTTTTTTTTATATAAGGAATAAAATGTTTGTTTGGTTTTTGCAATTAGTTGAATAATAAAAAAGATATTCAAAGAAATAAAATATAGGAAAAATTGGTAAAAAATATTATAAAGGACCAAAACTATGAAATTTTATTTAAATATATCCTATAGGCCTATTTCACATCAAATCTTCTAATTAGCCAAGTACCCATTTAAAAAAAAATACTCAAGTAATAAAAAAGTAAATAATAAAAAAAAGTTGGAGATAGTGGCGGATCCCCTTAAGGTTTAAGATTTTTTTATTTTACTCTAAGGGCACGGCACGGGAAGCCTTTAAAGTTTGTTCTTTGTCCTTAAGATTAACATGGAGAATAATTTTCATGGAATTGTGAAATTTAACAGCTGTTGATAGTTTAACAAACACATTAAAAGCGCGCATTGCCAACGCATTGCGCTGCACAGGTACCCCTAGTTTATTACCGAATTTCCTTTGGAAATAAGCTATTACCGTCGTTTTCATGGGAGCTGCCGTTTATATCGTTGTAGGGACACCTCTGCGATTACATAATTTTATATATTAAGTTGTGGCTTTTTATGTGTACTTTCTGAATACGAAGTGATTACCTATTTGTCGGAAACACATTTAAAAACTGCACAAATAACGATTTACTAAAAAATTTAACATGGGCTTATAAGGGAAATAGAATTTTCAATTTTGAGTGTTTGTGAACACGATAACTATTGCAAAAATCGTCTGATCATCATGAAATTTGGTACAGACATGTAAAGTTAGATTCTCTTGGATGAGTTCGTTCCAGTAAGATCGGCCCAACTTCAGTAGGGAAAGTGGGTCCCAGCAAACACAGATCCTTCCATAAAGGTTGTCCAATAATTTATATTTAATTTTAGAGAAACAGGGAAAAAGAGAAAGCTCACATTATACTCCCTAGCACGGCTTTCTCAGAAGGGGGTAGGACCACAGTATCTACTAGATTTCTTGGGTAGGACGGCAAACCTTTTGTTGACGCCTAAGTAGTTGTACCAAATAAAAGCTAATATTTACTTGATCAACCGCTATGAGCGCTGTTACCAAAGAGAACACGATTGGTGTTGGACCACAAAGTGTAAACTGTATTCCTATCCGTGGACTCGGCAGTCGGTGAACGCTATATCGTTAGTTAACTTTTAATCTTGTTGCTTGGAAAATATTTCTTTATTTACAATTAAATTTGTTATACCACATTTTAGCGAATTTCCCTATAGGGAATACGCTATTACGGTAGTAGTCATGGTGAAACCTAGGTCCGGGACCATAATACTTTTTCGTTTTGAGGTCCCCAGAAGCCAAAAACACCATTCGTTCAATTTCATATATATGTGTGTGTGTGTGTCCGTGGTCTCGATAACTTTTGACAGAAACCTTCGATTTGGATGAAATTTGGTATGAAGGTGTAAGACCAGGTCTATTTTAATGAGTTCGCAAACCAGCATGATCGGGTTATGGGAACGGGGGTTTATGGGGTTTCAAAGGGGTCAAAAATGGGTTTTTGGCATTTTTGGACCTTAATTTTCAAAATTCAACAATTTTAACTAAAACCATTTAAAAGAGCTTAAAAAAACAAACAATTTGGTATTTTGAATTTTTAACTTCGCTTAACAGGTTACGGAGAAAAGTCAAAAATAGGTTTCCCATGTTATTCTTATGGGAAATCAACAAAACCCTTCTTTATTGGAATAACTTGATAAAATTTGGCATATATATTAACTAGGTAGGGTTTAACTGATATTTCCTTACAACACCCATATGGCGGCAAACCTACATACTCACCCCCATGGGGTTTATGGGGAAACTTAAAAAGTGCCGAATATTGATAAAATTTGATATTCACCTAACCTAACTATTACATTTCCTAACAAAACTAACATTTTATAACAACATCCCATGGCAGCAAACCTACATACTCATTCCTATGGTGTTTATGGGAAAATACTAAATCTCAAGATTCTTTGGAAATTCGCTGAGTACGCAGGTCTGCTGCGACGGGGGTATTATTAAATCTCCACTTCCGTCCAAAACCAGTGCCGGAACAGCGTTCCGGTACCATGACACCCCTGCTATAGGCCTACTTTGACAGACACTCCAACTAAAATTATGTAATTTTCTGTGAAATAAATTTGTATTCTTTAAATTTGGATAGTTATTGAAACTTGCACACTACAGCATAAATGTTGCGATATGAAAGTGGTGTTATAAATGGTTTCTCTACGTTCTATCCTACCCTACTACACCAATATTTCTTAAAGCCAACCATCATAAGTTACAACACTCTAGGCCTTTCCTAATTCTTGAAAGAAAAAAAAACTGTTAAGAACAATTTATCCAATAGGCCTACAAGTGGATATTGGTCTACTTATTTCTGATGTTGTTGAACCTAATACAACTGTTTCCTTAGGCTAATTACGTTTGCGCCTACCTAAACAATCAAATTGACATGTTTATAAAATACTAAAGAGTAGGGCCTATAAGTACAAGGATGCAACATTATTGGTTTTACGGAATAGGCCTACTTTTCCGACGCTCCAACAAAAATCGTATAGTATTTTCTGTAAAATATATTATTGTTCTTGGTATGGCAGTTCAAAGAAGTACATTTTAAAGACTACCTTCATGTTTGTACTATTATAGCGTTTCATTTACCACTAATGGAGCTATATCCGTTCTTGCCGTACACAGGCAAGAATTAGAAGAAGGTTAGATTCCTAAAGACTAGAGGAGGTTTTTTAGTGGGTAAACCCGTTTAGGGGAGCCCCACACTACAGGCTGGCCAGCTGTGTGCATAATGCATTTTTCCGCCTCTCCCTCAGAAAAAAAAAAAAAATGGAGCTATATCCGTCGAGTATCGACGGGCAACAACTAGTATATATAAATTTTAACGACTATTATTTTTGGTCTCTGGGCACCTCCAAACAAAAAAGTAACATGGTCCCGGGCTTAGTCTTACCATGAGACCTACAGTACGGTAATAGCTTATTCCCTATGGGAAATTCGCTAAAAATGACACGACGGACTCAGTATCGTTGCAGTAACTGTGCAGGTACTTCCTCAGTAGTGTCTAGTGGTCCCAGAGGAGGTTGCGGGTAAGAATCGCATTCTTTAAGCCATTAGTGACCTTAAAAGTGACCACACAAGTCTTTGATACAAAGATTTTTAAATATAGGTTAAACAACAAATTTGACACTAAACCTACCATCCATTGAGCAAACTTGTTCCAACCTAGGGAAATTGTTTTATGCAGCACTGAAATAATGACACTTGAATAATGGCACTGAAAGCTGAAAATGAAAGCAGACATGAGGATTGTGACAAACTTCGAAAAACTTGTGATTATCTCTCCAGTGATGTACATGAAATAAGATCACAGGTTTGACTTGCAGCAGTAGTCATTTACAAAATTTAGAAATTATTGGAGTACCATTAACAATAAACAAAGATATATTATCATGGTCCTATGACATTAAATGTAATTTACTACCAAGCAGACATTTCGCCAGCACATCGCCTGGGCTTAGCTAGTAACCATCGCTCTGAGTGGCTGAGGGCCACCAAAATGAAGAAAAACCTCAATGCTGTGCATCTAAGTTCCACACTTTGATCCGTTATTTTTAAAATACACACCTGAAAAAAAATATTGTTTTTCCTGAAAATGACTATTGGTTTGAAGAGTCATGCCAAATATGAACTTCAAGTTATGGTCCATTATAGAAATAAAAATTATTTTGAGTAAAAATCAAAATGGGGGCTAGCAGCTAAATGAAGGATTTTTTGACATAAGAGAACATTCAAAATGACAAGTACTATCAGCCCCGAAAGTTTGTGATACTTTTAAAGAGTTCTGGAATTGCTAGCACAGCCCAATTTTAACAATTACAACACTCAAATTGAAGTCACAAGTATTATTAAGTAACAAAATTATTTTTGGCCCAGAAGCACTCTGGAAACCAGCAGATTTAAAAATAAACCCGGCACATGATCAATTTTTTGTGGATGGACATAAAATGAGTCTCAAGTGTGATTGGTTGAACTCTTGTGTCAATATAAAAGAGACTCTTCACCGGAGTTTCAAGCTAGCAGTGTCCAAATTAATACTTTTTTTTCTATACATGTAGAGAATGGCGGACCTTACACGCTCAATACGGATTGCAATATTTGGATTGTAATTCTGGATCAAGATACGGATTGAGCGTGTTAAGTCAAATATTGATGTATGGATCATAAGTCACTCAATCTCAATCCAGGATAACGACCCAAATATTACGATCCAAAATTAAAGTCCGCCGATGTCTCCTAAATACTTGTTTTCCATCTTTGGACTATACAACAGTCAGTCCTAAAGCACCTGTCAGTGTTTGTATGTTACTTGGTTCATTTGATAGCAATCGTTTAACAATTAGTGCAAACAACTAAAAATTCTCTTTATTAAGTGTACTGTTTCATTTTGAAACAGTGTTTTCCACAATACGTTTGAAACCCTTGCATCTCATCTATCTTTGAAGATTACTTTGATGAACACAACTAAATTATACATGATTCATGGACAGAAACAAAAAAATTTAAGCCAGTGAATAAAACATCAAGTTTATTACATTAATATGCTAGTTTACAAATATTGTAATTTGTACTTCTTAAAACTAATTGGAACAAGAACAAAATTTTATGAAATAAAAACCAACAAATAGATATAAAGTGTTCTACAGCTATTTCTTGACTCTCTTTCATGTTATAAAACTAAAAATATTGAACGTAGCATAATTAATCTGAATACAAATTTGTAAAACTCCAACCACTTTTAAAACCATCTTAGCCTTCAGTTCAATCTGTAAGTAACTACAATTTTTCCAAACGACCACGCACACACATTAAACCTACTTAAATACAAATGTTTTTCGAGAGTAAAGTTCTGAAACATTCACGAAGATTCACTTTCTTCACACACATCTTGATCTGAAAAATAAAAAAAGGCATTTTTATAATATAATTCCATATGAGCGCTTCATTCCACTTTTTTTATTTTCCGAGTGACTATATAATCGTATCAGAAGTTGTTTCACACGTTAGCTGCCACCAACAATCAAATAAGACCAATAGATGGAGCATGCCTATCTAACTACCATAAAAATACTACCTTTACATATGCAAGTTGGTGAAGCCCGTCAGCCATCTTTTCGAAGTCAACAGACACAAAATTCGCTGAGATTGGCACAAAATCTCAATGATTCGCTGACAAATAACTCGACATTTAGCCAATTTAGAATATAAGTTAAGTTTTGAAATTTGTATGAATGAAGTCAATAAGTCTTGGACACTTAGTTCTAATTAAAAGTTTAAAAATCAATGTTTTCTATTTTTAATATTAAAATAAAATTTATACTTCTAAATGTGTTTTGAAATGTGACACAAAAAAGTTGGCAGGCTACCTACTACTTTTTTTATCTTTTGGTCAGGTAAGTTAAAAACATAGTGGATTTTGTAGCCAAAGAGAAAAATTTTCTGAATCATTAGAAAAAAAAAAAATAAAAAAATTGGCTTCTGTGGTTTGGTTGTAAAATTTATTTAAATTAGAGGCTTTTTTGTCGCCCTGCGACCGACACTGCCGTGCCGGCAGACTCAAACACAACATTTCGCTTACAAATAACTCGACATTTAGCCAATTTAGAATAAAAGTTAATTGATGAAACTTTTATGAGTGAAGTCAAGAAATCTTTGATACTATTAGATCTAATTAAAAAGTTTAATAATTAATGTTTTCTATTTTTAATATTACAAAAAAAGATATTTTGAAATGTGACATAAAAAGTTGGTCGGCTACTACTTTGTAAAATTATTTTTTGGTGAAGTAAGTTTAAAAATAGTGGATTTTGTAGCCAAAAGTAAAATATTATGCATCATATATATGTATTTTAAAATTAGCTACTGTGGTTCAGCTGGAAAATTAATCTATACAAGAGGATTTTTCGCTGTACTGCAGTGTCGTGCCGGCAGACTGCATTGATTCCCACTTCTGATACACAACTGTGGTTTTAATTTGACAGTTTTATGCATAGTTATTAAATAAAAGTCTCAAGTGGTATTCAAGTACAAAAAAGTGAATAGAAAATAAATAAAGAACGTAACTGTGCAAGTTTCTACCTTAAAAAGATAACTGGGCCAAAATGGCAGGGAATCAAAGTCAAGTTCAAAAATATATTATTTAAGATTTAAAGTCAATAACTTTGAAGATATAAAATCTTTTGATGTTAAGTTTAAGGAAAATTGCTCAAAATATTACTTAAGGTTATTGATGTGACCAACGCCTACAAACATTTTTCCTAGAAGCAAAGAGATTTAACCGAAAGACGATAATTAGAAGAAAATAATAGACATACAGCACATTATGTATCTTATTAATGATCTTTAGCTTCCAATTTACTCCAAACCCAGCTTCAAAAGGTTGAATCTTGTCAATATGGTTTGAAAGTAAAGTTTATGATAGCCTGCCCAAGTATTATTTTAACCACAAAAATAACTGATTATAAAAACAATTTAAGAATAAAAATACTTATTGAACCTAGCTTAAAAAAATCCTGTTGTAAGGTTCACCACATAAGTTGACAACTGGCTTCAAAGCAGCTGGGTATATCAGGGGAAGTTTTTCCAAAAACATTGGGTTTACTTATGTGTTTATATTTATAAAACATCTGATAAAATTGAATAGTAATGCAAATTCATTCGTTATGTCATGTGGCGACTTATGGGTATATGATCTGTTATTTGTTTTGAGACTATTTTCTCATTTGAAACTTTTTCTAACAAAACCTATTTGCAAAATGTTTCAATAACCCACTTTAGAATTTAGAGTTGTTATTAGTTCTTGTAAGTTTCAAAACACATATGTTATAAACGAACGCCAAACTTTATTTTTCACACATTGCAACACAATCGCAAACTACATTGACTACAAACTAGGGATGTGTCGGTACCTAAAGTCGGTTCTCGGTACCACCGGTTCTTGGCAAAAGTACCGGTACCGAGAACCGATGTCAAAATCTCGGTGCCTCGGTACCGGTACCTCGGTCTGTTTACAATAAAATTAACTGAAACCAAACGCGCCCATCCACAGTTTTCTTGGAATTAACAATGCGATTGTAATTTGAGACAGCCAGGTGGACTGATAAAAACTCCGATCTCTTATCTTATCAATAAGTTATTGTTCTGTCCGTCAGGCGCATGGATGAAGGGGGGGAGCAGCCGGGCCAGTCCCAACGCGCGTTTCGCCACAACAATTAATTGACTGATAAGATAAGAGTACAGTTTCCTTATCGCCTATATCCTGAATTATTTGTCCAACAAAAACAAATTATTGATCATTTTTCATCTAATGTTTACAAATAGATAGAAATATAATCGAGGTTCAATGATTTTTGGTTGAAATATAGTTCATTATTTTGTTTCAATATTATTTTACTGAATTAAAACTAAAAACAATTATCTAAACAAAATGCATTTATCCCGAACAATAGTTGTTTACGCAGCAGGCGATCTCGCTAACAAGGAAAACGCGACGCAAAAACCCGGCACATTCCGTGAGCCGGCCGCCCCGGAGACGATCTATTGTTCAGCTTATCTGTTGTTCGACGTCCGGCAGTAATTTATTCATGAGGGGTGTTTTTTGCTCCTAGTACCAATTGCTACTTTTTGAACAAATTGCCATAGAAAGCTAAGAGATGGCTCGTTTGATTCGTCTAATTCTCACAAATTAAATAAATCGTCAACTAAAGTTGTGAGACTTTTCATTCAAAATTAGAAAAGCATTGTTGTTAAGCAAATCATTCTATAATACAATTTACTGTTTTATAATGTGAAAAGCATCTTGTTATAATTTAATATAATTTTTTAATTAAAAACTTCAAACCCATTAAATATATTTCAAAAATGAAATATAACAAATACATTTATAATTAAAACAGATAGTAGTTGGAGAATTAACAATTAAAAATAAAAATACTTTTCAGCCCAACTCGTTTTTGGTCTGAGACCAGTGAGACCTACGGGTAATGATTTTTTACCAGGCCCAACCCTAAGTGTGAGTGTAAAAGTTGGCTTGTGGACCCCTAGATATGTTACTGTACATTAAAAAATTATTATAAAACAAACATTTTATTATTTTTTATCAATTTTAATTTTTTAGTCAAATAAACTTTTGATGATTTCCCATACACACCTCAACACTGTTCCTTCCATAATTGTCATTCAATCCTTATTCTTTTACTTGCATGTGTTGTTTAATTTAATCCATAAATTCTCACTTCTTTTGAAATATCACTTCAATATACAATTTTTTTCATATTTCCTATTATATTAACCTCATAAAAAAATGGGTACTTGGTACCGGTACCGAGAACCGATCCTTTAAAAGAACCGGTACCAGTACCGACTTTGAAATTTTAGTACCGACACATCACTACTACAAACAATATGACATTGTAGCAGAAAAACACGTTGCCAACCAACCATACAAAATTTTTTGTTTCTAGAACATTAATCACATTGTACAATATCAGCAATATTTTTTTTATACAGACGCTACCAGGATGTATTAAATGGACAATAGAAAAACAAGTGAAATGGTAGCACTCAGAAACTTATAGGCCTATACACGTGAGTTTTGCCAAGAGAAGTCAGAACTCATTCCTGACGCAAACGCACAAGAACTTCCTAAGTTGGTGCCATAAATTAATGTGTAATTATTTGCTGAAAGTTTCCAAGTTAAAGCTTTGAGCAAACATGCCATTTTGCATACCATTTCAGAAAAATCTAAGTTTTCTACTATGAGATTCTTTTCCAGGCCAAAACACGCATGTTATTCTGAAAACGTAAGAATTAATTGACACAACCTATTTAAAAGAAAATATTCTTACCTGAATAATCTACTTCCTTTTTGTCTTCTTTCCTTTTGCTCCTTTTGACTTCGGCGTCTTTACTTTTTTGGTGGCTTTTTTGGCTGGAGTTTTCTTTTCTTCCACCTTAAAACATTTAATTCGATTAAAGTAAATCATGTTTGACAGTTGTAAATTTGAAGTACAGCAGAATCTCACGAAACCGAACTAATCAGGACCACACCCGGTTTGTTTAGGGAATTTTTGCCATAGGTAGAATCCTTAAATAATGCCATATATTTACTTGTTTACTTCACTGTTTACTCAACAGTACCAGGTTCAAATTCAAATCTCTTTATTCGTTTTGTACAGTCAACTCCCGATTATCCGGGGTAATGACTGGTTGAAGGGTCCCAGGTAACCCAAAACCACGGTTAAAACAAAGAGTTCAATAAATTAAGTAAAACATGAAATAAACAAATAAGTTATTAATTAAGAGTCCGCAAGTTTCCAGTTTTTATTATTTGTTATTGACCAAACCTTATTGGAATGAATAAACAGATCTAGTTGAGTAAACAAGGAACACAATAAAAGGGTCCAACGTGGACAAAAAACCAAGGTTAGGTGTTCTATTGTTTGGCATCAGCAGCGGGGATGGGTGGGTGGGGTGAGGGGGGAGGGTCGCTTGGGATAATTTATTCAAGATAAGAGCGTACAAAAACGAGTGATAATTCATCTTTTTGTCTAATTAATTGTTAACACGTTCGCTGCGGCATGTAACCGATTGGTTACAAAGGCGTTCCTTCGCGGGTGCGGATGTATCCGATCGGTTACATATGACAATGTCAAGATAATGCGACTGCTTTTCCTCTAGCGTTTGAGAAGGAAACACATATTGTGCATTAGCGTGGAGGTAAGGGTATTAAACTTTTAGATTACTTGTGATTAGAATATATTCTACAGGTTTTTAATTTCACGCTAACGTTGGAGGACTGTAAATATAGTTCAGTGTGCGGGTTGAGTTTCGACATTTTATATGCCGCAGCGAACGTGTTAAAAATGTCATAACAACCAATTGTCCCAAATGTATGCTAATTATTGAATTAGGTTAGTAAATTTATAACTTTGTCAATTAAAATTTTAATGTTACGGTACTTAAACAAAAATTTCTTTAAATGCAAAACAAATGCATTTTGAAATGTGTTGTTTAGAATGATATAAGTTTAAATTAATAGGGGTCACTGAACAGCAGACGAATCAGAGCGATAATTACAGACAAAACTGGAAACTAAATAGGACCTTTTTTGATTTCTATTTTTAGCTCGTCCCGGCGGGCGACCAGTTGTTTATTAGCTAGCAGTCAAGGTCGTACCCGCCATTGCGGCGTCCCATCCCCATCCCAACACGCCATCGCTCTGACTCGTCCTCCCTGATCACATGACTACGATCACAATTACGTCGCCGAATAATTTACACATTATTTTCCGTGTTTCATTGCGTTTTCCATTGATAAATCAAATAATAATTAGTAAAGATATTTCTTCTTAAGTAATTTAAACATGATAAGATTGATAAATGATGGTATTGTTGTCAAAGCTGAGAAAATAAATGAAGTTGAAATTGACGTTTTGTCACCCCGGTTAATCCGCAACCCGGTTTACCCGCCCCCGGATAGTCGGGAGTTGACTGTATATACATATATGAATACTGTCCAAGTAGCCTTACAAGCAGTGGGATCTTACTAGCTACTTATAATACATAGTTATAATATATCTTATAATACATAGTTAGCAGAGATACCAAGCAGAGATAAATAGGCCTACTGTCAAAAAAAGTAAAAAAATAAATTGTCCTAAAGTAAAAGTTATATTAAGACAGATCGTTTTACAGGAATGAAATATATAAACATGACATCAATAAATAAAATTCATCCATATGTTTAGTAAAAAAATCCTTCAACGGAATAGCAACTTTTTTGCAAAAGATATTTTTAACTTGATTTTGAAAGAGATTTTTTTCTACGTCAATCCTAAGATCTAATAGTAATTTGTTAAAACATTTCAGTCCCATACAGGTTGATTTTTTTTCCATCAAATTCTAATCTGTGCTGTGGCGTTTATCTGGTCTCTATTTCTGGTAAAATAATTGTGAATATCCCCACGATAAACTTGTTTGCGGAGCTGACTTTTAAAGCAGATAATACAATCCAGAATATATTGGCCGTATACAGTTAGAATGCCTATTGAAGTAAAAAGGTTTTTTACTGAGTCAGTATGGTTTAAGTTGAACATAATTCGCAATGCTTTTTTTTGTAACTTAAGAATTTTTTCAAGGTTTTGTGCCCCCATAAATTGCCAAGCCGTATGATAAATGAGAATGTATGTGAGCAAAGTAGATAGATCGTAATGTGTCAATACTACACAAAAATGACATTCGTTTAAAAATATATAAACCAGAAGAAATCTTTTACTAACTTTTTGTACATGAATATCCCAAGTAAGGATTAAAGAGGAGCTTTGCTCGTTGGTTTTAATTCACTTTTGTTAGGGCCGGTTACTGAAAGTAAGTTTGAACCTACAATGAAGTTTAAACCAAAATTGTCCATATGATCAACATTGAGTTAAAGTTAAACGTGTTTGGAGAAACCGGCCCTTAGTGTCATGTGTCATGGTAATAAAGCTGTTAAACTTACAAAAACAACCTATTCATAGTTAACAGATGTTTAAAAAGACTGCTTGAAATTAATGTCCCTTTATTTTTGTTTACCTTTTGTTAATGTCATTACCAAAATAGCAACCCGTAAGACCAATGTTAAAAATTAAAATTTTTAAACTTAATTTTAGACAAAATTTGATATTTGCTGGGGTTGATGGTGTTTATAAACTTATTTTTGGGCCAAATCACTTTTAGATGCAAAGTCTAAGCAAAATCTACCCGCTACATTTCAAGATCGTGGGACATACATTGCTTCAGACACTCCTCGTATTATAGTATAGGATATGATACCAGAACTAAACAATGATTGAACTTTGTTTCTTTAAATAATAACATATTGAAAAAGGTAGAAGCAAAACTTTAAAGTACAATAATATAAACAAATTTTTTTAAATACAATAACTTCAATTCAACCCTTTGAGGTCAAGTTGGTAGCAAATTGCTCAGAATATGAAGCCCTTTTAAAATGAAGTTCTATCACAGAACATCGTTATATGAAAATCACATTATATACAACTAAACCAAAATTTAAAATAACCTTCCTACTCAAATTTTAAATATAAATTCAAACCCAAGGACATTTAAGAAGAAATTAAGAAGCTATACTATTGACAAGTGCATTTATTTGATGAAAGAATTTCAAAAACAAAATAAGAAATTATGAATTTTAAATTAATTTGATATATTGTACATAAGTTTATGTTGTATAAGCTAATGTGATTTCTTGTCAGCTACATAAAACGTTATAACTGAAGCATATTGTTTTAAGACTATTGCCAATGGGATTATGGTCACCAAGAGAAGATCTTGAAAAACATTTTAAGCTTATAATACATAGTTATAAAGGTATTAGTATCCCACAATTGTCCGCAACTCTAAACTCAAAGGGTTGAATATAACAGAAGTTATTGAATTTCTAAAATTTGTCCATATAATTTAAATTCTAAGTTAGATTCGCATATAATTTTTGAACAGATTAGCCATTTTTGAAGAACAGTTTTTGTCATACCTTTTCTTTTTAAAGCTCTTTCCAATAATATGCTTCTTGATAAGGATTCCTATTTTAAACAAAAGTTACCTTTAACGCAAACCCACTAAGTGGATTACATTTTTTATTTAAAAATTGTAACTTTTGTTCAGTTAATGTGATAGGCATATTTTTCTATCTCTTTAAAATTTAAATATACAGAAGGGCCCTACAAACCTGGACTTCAATACCCTGGAATTTGGTATAACTCGGACAGCCTGCCAGAGCAGTAAAGAGCACTGGTTTCAAGGCGCCAGAGCACAATGGAGTGCTTTTGTTTTTACTTGAAGCTTGTTTAAACATATGAAGTTTAAGTTTTTAGTTTTTGAACCAACTACATTATTCAATAAATAAGTGTTATTTGACGGGAATAAGGTAGATTTTAGAACTTTTTCATGTTTACTCCTTTTCTAATAACCCGGACTTTTCACAAACCTGTACAAAATATTCGGTCTGTGATATTTGCAAGACTCTAATGTACAACTTTTGTTCTATACTTATTTTACATACTGTATTTCTACACTCTGGTTTGCAGAATTTAGTTAACAATTTAAAATTTACTACTATGAAGAACACAAGTCAACCAGTTTGAAGGAAAAACCTAACCTACTAAGTATTAATAAAACCTACAGACAAATTTATTTTATGTTTCAAATGAAAATAATGTTGATCCATATTAATAAAAGAATTGTATCTTTAAATGTAACAATGGATCAGCATTATTTTAACAACTGTTTTCAAAATTACAAAATTTCCCAATATAGCAGTTACAGTAACTAAAATAAAAATAAAAAAAATTCAAGCTCTGGGAAATTGTTGTGAATATAATTTTGACATTTTAACCCATTTAATGCCAAATTATTTCTTTTAAATTTAGTGCGGTGGCTTAGTGCTGCGCTCTCGTAGCGAACTCGCATACCAACGGCCTACAGTCTGCCCCGCTAGGGGCGCGCACTGTTCATAACCCTAATTCTCGTGTCTGGGCTGCCGGTCGTGATAGCTCAGATGGCTAAGGCGTAGGCATCCTTGGCCAGGATGTCTGCGTCGGCGCGGGTTCGAATCCGCTCACGACCAAACCCTGACCTGGTGGTGCAACTCTTAAAGGGTTAGCCGATCTGTGGTAACGTTGGTGGGAGGGCCCACGTTAAATAAACGGTGGCAGGCTTGCGTGGAAGTTGACGGGATCGGTTGATTCTTTGAGAGTTGCACCTTGGTCAACACTGATTTTGCTACTTTTTACTACTGTTAACTGTGTGTGTGCCATTACGGCTTTGAAATACGAAAGATAATCATATTTTCAATCCAAAATGTCAATTAAATTAATTCTAATGATGCCATATAACATTTTACTCCAGTCTTAATTCTAAGAGTCCCAGATGGGGACCATGGGCCTTAATGGGTTAAAGTACTTATAAAAATATTTATCATGAAAAGACAAATTGTGTTTCGCTTAGGGTTTGACTAACAAGTCAAACAATAATAATAGGCCTACCTATTTCAGCACCGGCAGAACCCAATAAAAATGTTCCTTGTGAATAGTCCTAAAGACACTTAAGGATAGAAATAAAATTAACAAACACTACTTGGTTATTTTAGCACAATCTACAACCTGCATGATATTTTGATGCAAATGGACCCAACCTGAACAATAGAATGAACCTTCAACTGCTTTCTGAAACCAATTGTCTTTGCCATAGGGCTAATCATTAGGGATACTTTTTTCAAACCAACTGTTGACACAGGGTGGTATCCGAAGCAAATTTCAACCATTCCCTAACAAAAAGTTTTAAAATTCTACTAGGGTCAATATAAACAAAAGTTAAATGTTTAACGAGAAAGAATCACCATTCTAAATCACTATTGTACACCTTCTTAAAAATTCTTCTGTAAGGTAATTTTTGCCTTAAATGTTTTCTGTATAAAAAATAGGCTACAGAAAAAAGGAACTGCAGGGACATTTTTTAAAATTATTGACCAACCTGTATATCGTCTCCATGATCTTTGAGATATTTCTCAATGAGATCTTGGCAAGACAAGTGCTTCTCAGGCTCCCAACTATCATCACTTTCCTTGTACCCTTTCCATCTGATTTTAAATTCTCTTTTGCCATTTTTCATCCTCAGTCCAACAATTTCTTCAACCTAAAAATATTTGTAAAATATTAGTGTCCAAACAAATACACAATGACCAAGACTACCAAGACACTATTCATGACCAAGACAATGACTAAGACACTATTTACATAGATAAGCCATTACAGCACATCCTCAGATTACCAATTTCTCAACCTAAATATATTTGTAAAATTAGTAACTAAACAATAATATGCGATGACCGCTCACAACACTGCCTTAATCTGTGCAGACCAACCAACTTTTCAAAGAAGCACTTATTGCGCAATTAACTGTTGTGGGTGATGCTGTTTGCAACCTCAGCCATCCATGAAAGTTGCGCCTACTGCTAGGGTATTGCTATGAATGACTTAAGCAATTTGACCAACACATGTGTTACCTCCCAACCATCCTGGCCATAAAAAATCATTTTAGGCAGATAAGTTTACAAGAACTAACTGTTCATGTACTCAAATTTACACTAATATTACCAACATTAAATAGCTTAGTTTTGGGGATAATCTACAAGATGTGTGGAACAGAATTTTGAGTAATTCATTCTTTTATTAACTTTTAACTTTTGAAGTTCAACCTTTCAGGAGGGTCGAAGATAACATGTCTTTCCTATCTTGTAGCTAAACAATTAGCCAATATTTTTATTTTACTTAATATTTCAAACCCTAAGGGAGTCTATTTGAAACACTTCTAACATGATAAATTATAGGACCACAATTGTTTGGTTTCAAATTTGTCGATCAGCTCAATATATAATCCTTATAATTAACAAAAAGTGTTTTAAGTTGCTCTCAGACATATTTTAATGTTAATGGACAAGTTTTTTACATTAATCTTTATATTTCATCACCATTATTTAGAGAGGATGACTGAATGTTTAAATTATAATAATTATAATTTAAACAATTATTCAACAATTATTGTTGAATGAGGAAATCAAGTTTGGATTATTTGGAATTTCGGCGTAACTAAAATAGTATGTTAATACCATTTTAGGTGACTCGGTGGCGTAGTGGTTAGAGCGCCGGACTTCGGGACCATGGCAGTAATGTCATGGGTTTGAATCCGCGTTCTGCTAGTAACTTATCAGTACCATTCATCTTGTACTGTAGCGGCTCACCCCCTTACTTTGTATACTACGATCCTCGCACAGATCAATAGTCTATGTGGGCAGGACAAAGTGAGGCAAAAAGAGAACTGTCAACCTCTTAAAAAAACCCCTTACCTCATAATCCTTTTCAACCTTTTTGGTTTTCTTTGCCGCAGTTGTTTTAGCAGGTGACTTGGATGGGCGTTTTTTTGCTGTTTTTTTCTTTTCCAAGCCAGGGTTCTCTGACTTGAATTTCTGCAACAATTCAGGGCAATTTAGGTCCCGCTCGTCTTCCCATGTGTCATCTTCTCTTGTGTATCCCTTCCATCGGACAAGGTAATGTGGTCTCCCATAAATCAACCCGAAGTCAACTATTTTTTCTACCTGTTACAGAATTCACATATTTTATAAAATATAACTGGTTATCCTATAACACAAAAAAATAAAACAAATAAAATTGTACTAGAACAAAAAACTGGAGTGTGGGCTTATTCTCTGACCTCTTGAAGCATTCAACAAATTTGTGATATTCATTTTTTTTACCACACTGGAATAATTATTAGAAACAAAAGCTCCATGTGCTTCAAGAATTTGTCTAAGGCCATACAACTTTATCTGGCCAAAATATTGCCTTAGAACTCTTTTTGAAAGCTCCAGATTCCTTAAACAGGGCCCAAATTTATCAAATCATCATTGAACTAATGGAAGAACTCATAACCATCAACAATAAAAAAATCCTTTATTAATGGTAAATACAATACAACATAAAACGTTTATTACTCTAGGCATTTAGAAAATTAAATAGTAAGTTAAGTTGATGTCAAATTAATTTTTTAAAAGACATTAAAATCCACAATGTAACATTTCTTATAACCAAGATTTGGTTTCAAAGTTAATTTGTCTTACAAAATTAAAAAAAAGCACAACATAGGATGTAAGTTTACACGAGATCAGAATAACCTGTGGTCTGTGGGTGGGTAACTTTATGTAGTAGGATGCAACATGTATCAATCAAATGTTAAATAAATATTATTATATAAATTTAATGAAAATTTATAGTACAGTAGAACCTCGATAGTTCGACACTTTGTGGACTTAGAGAGTGTCGAACTATCGAAATGTCAAACTATAGGGAGTATATGGGAAATTTCGACACTGGGAGTATAAAAATCATAATTTGAATTTAGGAAACACTAAATTTTAGTGAAACCATAACCTAATTGAACTTAAACATAAACAACATGTAAATCATTCAGACCAATTTGTTTACATTTTCACCTTTGTCAGGCTCTAACATGAACACTATCGGTCATTATTAACATGTTAAGTTGTCATGGACCATGTCGAACTATCAGGAGTGTCGAACTATCGAGGTTCTACTAATGATGAAATTCCCAATAATAAGAAAAATAAGGGGGAAAAAATCAAAACATCAATACTAGGTTTAGATCTAGGTAATGGGATGTTTATGAGATAAAATGAACTATCATGAGAACTTCGCCCAATGTTTGTAGTTTCATTATCCCTCGCTCGGGCGCATTGATTTTAGATCACGGCAGGGCACTCAAGAAGTTTACCTCTGGGTGTACAAAAATAAACGGTAAGTGAGTAATACCCCCGTCGCAGCAGACCTGCGTACTCAGCAAATTTCCAATAGAATTTCAGATTATTTACTTTTCCCATAAAAACACCATAGGATTGAGTATGTAGGTTTGCTGCCAAGGGGTGATGTTAGAAAATCTAAGTTAATCAATAATTGGTGTATGTAAACACATTACTGTATCAAGCTCTGGCAATTTTTCATTTTCCCCATAACCCCCATGGGGGTGAGTAGGGCCTATGTAGGTTTGCCGTCGTATGGGTTTTGTAAGCAAGTAAAAGTTAAACCCTATCTAGATAATGTACATACCGAATTTGATTAAGTTATGTCAATAAATAAGTAAGATAGAGGGTTTTCTTGATTTCCCATAAGAATAACATTCAAAACACATTTTTGTATTTTCTTCGCAACCATTTAAGCTAAGTTAAAAATTCAAAATACCAAATTGTTTGTTTTTTTTAAGCTCTTTTAAATGGTTTTAGTTAAAATTAATGAATTTTGAAAGTTGAAGTCCAAAAATGCCAAAAACCCAATTTTGACCCCTTTGAAACCCCATAAAACCCCATTCCCATAACCCGACAATGCTGGTTGGCGAACTCATGAAAATAGACCTGCCCTTACACCTTCATACCAAATTTGATCAAAATTTGGAGGTTCGTTTCAAAAGCTATCGGTACCACGGACACACACACACACACACACACACACACACACACACACACACATATATATATATATATATATATATATCGTCACTCGAGAATTATAAGGTTCTATGTGATATTTTTGGGTGTTTTGAGTTAAGAGTACTATAAAAATCTGTGAAAAAATCTCTATCTTTCAAGCTAACCCTGCAGATTGCAGCACCATCCTATCCAAAGTTATTACAAAAATAACATGGTTGTATATGCAGAAAACTGATGTTTTGGAGTTTTCAGTAAATTCCAAAGTTGTATGTGTCACTTAGAACCAGTAAATTTCTGAATGTGATCGTACAAAGTTGTATGTGACACATAGAACCATGCAACTTAAAGATAGCTCATTCAATTGAAACTGAGGGGTTCTATGTGATAAATAGAACTTTGTTATTTAAATATATTTAATTCAAAAAGGTTGGTTTCTAACACGTAATCTTTGTTATTTAAGGTCAGCGGAGGTGCCCTGAACCATTTTCAAATAAGATGCATGGGATTTAGTTAACTCCAATTGATTAACGACTAAGTAACTTATAACAAATAAATTGATTTTGCTGACCTTGAATCATTTAATAATTTTTCATCAGCTCTGTAAAGGTTATTAGAGGGGTGTTAGGTTTAAAACAAACACATTCACGAGTTATCACAATTTTAAAATCATAAAATATTAACAGTACCTTCTTTGGGTCTAAGAAATACTACAAAAGAAAAAAGTTAGTCCTACTCCTAGTCCATATCCATATAGGTATAATACCAGGAATAGATCAATAGATCTATTAACCAATCAAATCAGCATAACTTAAATCTTCTTGAGCAAAATCCGGCCTATATTGGAATAAAGTTTCTCTCCACACTGCCATCAGACTTTAGAGTGATTTTGAAAGTCTAATCTTAAGGCCTAATAAAAAATTTTAATTATAAACTCCCCTTTTTAAACCTAACCTGGCCGAACAAACCAGTCCTTATTTAACCTGGTTCGACCGAACTGCAATAATAACGAGACGGGTCTCATGCCATGATGTCATGTCGTCGACAAGACTACCTGAAGAAAGAAGGAAAGAAGTATTGTTGGGGTCCTGTCTAATATATGTAGCTGAAGATCAGAGGATCCACTTCAGCTGCAGGAGAGACAACCCACAGCTCATCCCATACCCAAATTTTTCTCAATTTTCCAGTCAATCACGTTAACAGAACTTGTGAGCACTGAAAACCATCCGCTTTTTCAAAGCCAACAAAAAACTCTGACATGTTTAGCATTGCTACCTTCCTGCTCAGAGAGGTAATGGATTTTTATTGCTGATTTCCTCGCAGTTGCTGCTAATGAATACCTGGCCCGTGGTGTGTTCCTAGACTTTTTTAAAGACATTATATAAAATGAACTCTTTCTGTTTACAAGAAAGGGGACCACCAATTACTCAATATAGGCCAATATAACTATAACTCATGTATTTGGAAAGTTTATTGAGACTCTGCTGTCATTAAACCATAAATTAAAACCTTCTTTGAACATCAGCATCAGCTTATTTTTATAGAAAGCATTATTTTGGCCTCCGTAAAGGCTGTAAGTCCACCGATAATGTTGTTGCTAAAGAAGGTTGCAGACAGCATTAAAATTCTGTTTGGAATCATGAAGCTCTTTCTCTTTCTGCGACCACAGCGAGCTTTTGACTGTGCCTGTCTTGATATCATGACTGTGCGATATCTTGATCAAAAGCTGTATTTTATATGGAGCTAAGGACACTGCTCCTTTCACCTCAAGTTTCTTCCTAAAAAAGAACAGTAATCATTGTGATTAATATGGAGCAGTTTTAGGCAAGAAAGAATGTTGAATCTGGTATTCCCCATCAGGGTTCGGTTTTGGGTCAAATATGTTTCTTGTTATTAAAATCTTGATGACCCTGTGATCATGTTTGGAGGGAATACTTTCTCTCCTCCCTGTTGGCTCTGATCGTGATCAGGTTTTTGGAAACATCTGTCCATATTAGCGTCTTATGATGGTTAACTACTTTACTACATGTTTTTTTGTCAATCCGCTTCCAGCCAAGTGATGAAAAACAACAAACTACATAGTCTTTCAAGAAAACCGCTGGAAAACCAAGACCCTGTAAAGTTGCTTGGCTTCGTATCAGACGAAAACTCAGCTGGAAAGGTTATTTTGACCAGACAACCAATAGTTTGTCTCGATTTTGCTTCCTTCCTCTCAATTGAGGAGCTGTATGACTGAGGTATACCTGGCCATGATTTACCATGCACAATATTCCATAATCACCTTTCATTTTGACATTCACCAAGAGTGCATGAAATAATGCTTAAGCTTCATATGCCGTATTTATACCATCCAAATCATCACAGGAGGCGAATTCAGGCTTAATGAAAGCCACTTTATGTAAGATTAGGTACCTAAGCATGCTGTTGTCGGCAACTACCTCCTACTCTGTCTGATACACGTAAGGTAAAATATTGAGAACTTTATCACTCGACAACATGCAGTAGACACAGATAGACACAGAATTCTTGTTGTCCACTCAACCAGCTACAGCGTTTCTGTTATGAACTTCTGAATTAGACAACTAGCTTGACCTACAAGTTTCGTCTGGACAATGCTGCCTGAGTTTCAATCATCCTACACTCATCTCTCATTCATATTCATGTTAAAATACCCACTAGCTATGTTAGATTCTTGTCTCAAAATAGTGATTTAGTTTATCAAGAACAGGAACTACTACAAGAGTGATGAATTTCTCAAGGATGACCTTGCGGCTTTGTAGCCATGCTGGAAAGGGTTTAACTCTTAAGTTAATATGATATTTATTTTCAACTTTTAATTTTATAAATAATTTTGAGTACATTTTGACCACTATCAATCCAAAGTTGTAAGCAAAATATGAAGTCAGAGGTGTTTTTAACCAAGAACTTGAACATTTTTAAAGTCACATACAACTTTGGAATTTTGAAAATTAACTGACATCCAAACCACAAAGTTCTATTGCTTGACATACAACCATGTTATTTAACAAAGCAGAACTGCAAGGTTCTATGTTTAAGCAACTATTTTTTTAATTAATTTTTTATACAAGTAATTTTCAATTTTTCTTTTCGGTTTTTTTTAAGGCAATACAAAAATAAACAAAGAACATAATCCAGTATCAATGAAAGCAATAGCTTGATTAGATTTTAGTAGAAAAAATGTCAAACTTTAAAAATCGATTTTCTCAAAACTAGTAAAACATCACATAGAACCGTATAATTCTCGAGTGACGATATATATATATATATATATATATATATATATATATATATATATATATATATATACATGAAAATGAACGAACGGTGTTTTTGGCTTCTGGGGACCTCAAAATGTAAAAGTAAAGTGGTCCCAGGCCTAGGTCTTACCATGGCTACTAATGTAATAGCGTATTCCCTAAAGGGAAATTCGCTAATAAAAACCATTAAAATATTGATAACACAATACAAAAGCATTATATATGAATTTCATTATTATTTAATATAATTATTGTAATTTTATAAAACTTTGTGATTTTTTAAAGATGTCATAAAAGACAAAGGGCCTCGACAGCCATAAATTGCCTGACAGCTTCTCAGAAAGACTAGCATCAGGTACACAACGTTCCATCATTCACTCAAAATATTGTTTATACAAGAAAAAAACTTGTCACCTGGAGGAAAAATCCGTGATGCGCCTGACGGAGGATTAATTAAAAAAAAAAAAAAAAACTTTGATACTGTTTGAGAACTTTTTGTTAGGGGTCTGCGGTGCACCAAAAATTCCGGTACGGTACAAGACAAATTACTGTCATCAGTTCGGTACGGTTAAGAAGAGGCTAAAAGGTCAGGCCTAGTGGACGTTGCTGAAACTACCTGAATACATTTTGCCTTGTTTACAAGCATACTGAGGGCAAAAAACAATCAAGTATTTGGTGTAAAACACTGTAGATAAAGAAATGCTGCTGCACTTCAGCAAGTGCAAGGCTCAAGATTCAAATGATCGTGAGGAAGGAGATTTGGCCGTGGAAAGTAGGCTTTTAATTAATACATGCTATTCATTGGATAGGTTCATAGCCTGAGCGCCCAGCAGTTTGCCGACAGAGGCTCTCAGTATCAGGGATTTTGCGGGTAAAAAATTCATCATGCAGTGTTCACTGCTCCAATTTTCACCTTTATTTTAGGTCCGATAAGAGTAAGTAATTTTAAATGAAAGATAAAGACTTGGGCTATTTGACCATGTATTGTTTTTTTTTTTACATTTTGAATCCATATCAAGATATAATGGATCAAAGTTGACTTCATCATTCATTTAAAACCCCTCCCACTTTTATCGGACTTTAAATGAACTCGAAAAATTGGAGCAGGTGAAGCACTGCATGACGTTCTGGGAGCAGCCCTTTAGCCCCCTCTTAAAAGCATCAGTACAAATCTGGTTCGGAACAGATTACAAATGTCAAAAATATCAAGGTATCTACTGTTTATGTTTTTGACTTAAAAAACCGAATTAATTAAAATATTTAAATTGTTATTTTTTGTTTTTATGGATTAAGAGATAAATTAACGGCTTGTCCCCATCGCTCAGCAACAAGATTACAAGTAAACTAACAATATAGCAAGTAACAATATAGCGTTCGCCTGTTCACCGAGTCCATGGATAGGAAGGAATACAGTTTACAATTCACGATACAAAATCATTTAGACAATCATGTTCTTGTTTGCAACAGCATTCATAACGGCTGATCAAGTACATTGGCTCTTATCAGGTAACAACTACAACCAACTACAGTGATGTGAATGCCCGCCGTCAGAGACGCTAGCGTCTATAAGGACAGTTGTTTGATTAGAAGTGACAAAAAATGTATTGACTTGTTAAAACTGAAAATTTAACTTTATCTTACCACTAGTTGTTTTCATACTATTCGGTTTCTTTAAAAGGGCAATTCTTTATGGACAGTATACTTAGGTAATGAATTGAAAAAGACTGATACAGCATGTAAAACTCTTTTTTTATGTTTTTTTATGCACATCAGGCAATGTAACAATGGCGTAAAACTATGGCTTTTAAACAATAACTAATAATGTAAGGTTACCTCATAAGAAACTTCACTGTCGCCCTCCTTAGACACTGGTTTCGGAGTCCTGGAAGACTTCCGTGCAGGTTCGACTTGAGGTTTCTGAAAGCAAATATATTATCATTACACCATTATAAAAAAATTGCTATAAAATCAATTCCTCACCAGCAGTGTACAGTGTAAGTAATATATGATTAATACTCCTATGTACTTATTACTGTGTATTTTTACATTTTTATTAATAGAAATACACCAAATTAAATCACAATTTATTCAGGGATTCTAAAGAATTTCAATTTTTCAATTCCCTGACCCTCCTGAAAAAATACCCTGACTGACTTCCTAACAGAGCCTAGCCATTTAGTTTCAATAACTAAGCACGTGCGGACAAAAACTTGTATTTAAATATAGTTTAACATTATTTTTTATTGTATTTTTTTATTTATGCCTAATAGAAATGAAGTAAATTCAATTGGTGGTAATAAAAACTAAACAAAACCAAAAGATTTTGGGCAACAGTATTTACAAAGTTGCACGGGATAATGAGAGCTTTACTTGATTGCCATGAGTTACAGGGGCGCCGGAATTCTACCCCCAGGAAAAGTACCCCCATGAAAAAACGCAACGTCATTTTGACGTCACAGGTATGGGGGTAGTTTTCCGGCCGCGAACTTTTGAAGAGAATACATTATACTCTACTTCAATCATTGGTTACGCACTTTTATAATTTATTTCTATAATTAACAATTTAAGCCATGTTTTGTAAGTTTACTAGGGGTGAAAACTACCCCCGGAATTCTACCCCCAGGAAATCTACCCCCGGAATACTACCCCCAGGAAAACTACCCCTGGAATTCTACCCCCAGCAAAACTACCCCCAATGGACTAGACCGGGAATTCTCCACCCGCGAAAGTACTTCCACGTACACAATTCATTAAGTATTTAACAATTGTTATTTTATGTACGTGTTCTGTTTTTTTGTTATTTCTATTATAAAATAATAATATGTTAAATTTACATTAATACAAACTTGCCCTTCGGGTAATCTCGTTCTTTACCCTCACTCGCCGTCAAGTTCTATAATAGGCCACCACTCTTCTATATGATTACCACTCTTCCCTCAATCCTTTACAGGCTTTTAACTGTGTGTTTTTATTGACATCAAATAAAATATATACATTTCCTTGCCATGATATACTTTGATATTATGTTTATAATTATCAGTACCTGGGGGCCAAGCATTAGCTCGGTAAACTTAAACAGTAATATATTTGATAGCAATATAATTTACAGACATCCCGTTGCAAAAAGGCTTATTTCTTGTTCAAGACGAGCTCGTTCGCTCCACTCACTCGCCTTTCAGCTTCCTTTTTCGGTGCTTTCAGACTGTTTCAAAGCAGGCCTACGGGTCTTGTGTATATTTGTTAAAACACATGTTGAATGTGTAACACGAGGGTTCTATAATTATTTAGTTAGCTGGTGTTAGCTTTATTCTTTCAAATGCTTTTGTTTTTAAATTCAAATGTAATTCTACAAATTGAGAAAAATCGGAATAATAATATTCACAATAATCTGAAGGAATTTTGTTCACTCTGATCACTCGCCTCCGAGATGGACAAGATCTTTACTCAGCAGTAAGATTCTATTACCGTATTACTGGTTGTACTAAATATATTGAGTTATATAATTTTCAGACTATCTAGATTTACAAAACGTGAGTTAAGTTACATAAGCATAAAGTGTATCCTATCCTAATAAATAAATAATGAAAACAGCAGACTCAACTGTCAAAGTGCAGAATAGGCCTATGTGTTCCAGTATATAAAGATGTAGTTTTGTATGGCAGCCAATTACTAAATTATTAAATGGTACTATTTTATGATGATATACTATATTTTTTAAATAGTACTTCATACTGCTGATTATGAATATTTATAAAAGTAATGTAATAACTTTTGTAATGTAATAAGTAAAATAAATAAAAAGTAATTGTAATTGTAAAATAATAAGTAAAGTAATGTAATAAGTAAAAGTAATAAAAGTAATGTAAAAGTATATAAAATAACAAATCAATTTGTAGAATTACATTTGAATTTAAAACAAAAGCATTTGAAAGAATAAAGCAAACACCAGCTAACTAAATAATTAGAATCCACGTGTTACACATTCAACATGTGTTTTAACAAATATAAACGAGACCCGTAGGCCTACATTGAAACAGTCTGAAAGCACCGAAAAAGGAAGCTGAAAGGCGAGTGAGTGGAGCGACCGACGAGCTCGTTTTGAACAAGAAAAAAGATTTTTTGCACCGGCCTGTCTGTAAATTATATTACTATCAAAAATATTACTGTCGTGTACAAAGTCAATGTTACTGTTTAAGTTTAATGAGCTAATGCTTGGCCCCCAGGTACTGAAAATTATAAACCTAATATCAAAGTATATCATGGTACGGTAATGTATATATTTTATTTGATGTCAATAAACCCATACAGCTAAAAGCCTGTAAAGGATTAAGGAAAGATTGGTTATATAAAACTAAAGCATAGGCCTATTGTAGAACTTGACGGCGAGTGAGGGTAGAGAATGAGATCACCCGAAGGGCAAAATTGTGATAATAAAAACTTATCATTTCTATTATTTTATAATAGAAATGTTTTAAATACCAGAACACGTGCATAAAATAACAATTGTTAAATACTTAAGGAATTGTGTAGGTGGAAGTACTTTCGCGGGTGTAGGATTCCCGGTCTATAGTCCATTGGGGGTAGTTTTCCTGGGGGTAGAATTCCGGGGGTAGTTTTGCTGGGGGTAGTTTTGCTGGGGTTAGTTTTCCGGGGGTAGTATTCCGGGTCTGGTCCATTGGGGGTAGTTTGCTGGAGGTAGTATTCCGGGGGTAGAAATCCGATTGGTATTTGGTTTGCTATAATGTTAATTTAGAGCGGCCAAATAAAACAATAATGTATTTATAAAACTGGGGGTACTTTTCCGGCCGCGAGCCAAAACTCCATGCCACTTTAAGCTCCGCCCCTCGTGACGTCAAAATGACGTAGCATTTTTTCATGGGGGTACTTTTCCTGGGGGTAGAATTCCGCTACCCCGAGTTACACAGTCCAAGAGTTTTGAACTTCCAATATTTATAAATAATGTTATTTTTGAAATTGTTTCTTGGTGTCAATTTGGAGGGATATAGTTCTATTTCAAGATTGCAGAATGAATTTGTGATCAGTAATTGATTTGAGACACCTTACATTATACCCAATATACAGCATGATTAACATGAATAGTGCAAAATCGATGTTGATTAATTTTTTGTAGACAAAGAGTAATAAAATGAAGAGTAATATAATGAAAAGTACATAAAACAATTTATATTACTAGCATTAACAAGTTTTAATTTAAATTACAAAAAGGCAAAAACGTGCACGACAAGTGCTGGTTGTTACTCGAAAATTTCCAGGAGGTATTCCAACACTCCCCACCCACTTAAAACCTTTCCTGTGCTATGAGCCTTGAGTTGCTCTGTTGGGCTTGTTAGGCTTGGGAGTGTAATAAACTTTGTCTTTATCATTCCCAACAGGTAGAAAATCACATTTGTCAGGAGAATGTTGTGCTTAGAGAAATGAAACACCGTTGATGTCTTTGCACTCTGAGCGACCAAATCAATCAGAGGCCACAAACCAAATCATTCATTAAAACGGTCTAGTAATGAAGCATTTTAAATGTCATGACTAAAATTATGTTATGTAAAGGGACACACTTTGACAAAAACCAATTTTGGAACATGTTATGTAAGCTGATAAATGAGCCTTGTTTCTAAATAAACTGATTTCACTGGTGTTATGGCAAATTTTTTATCAAAGGTTTAGTGTCAATCAACCAAGCAACTAATATAAAACAACCTTTTACAAATTTACTTTCGAACTTGCCCTTCCTATTGTTATTATCGTTACTTCATTCAAGTGTTTTGATTAAAGGAAACAAAAGTATCAACTTTTTATTTTGCACCACTCTTTTTTAATAACCCTCTATAAATGAGTGTTAATAAGAATTAAAATAGTGAGTGTCATCACCTATAAAATTGTTGTCAACACATTTATTTTTCCGTCTTTGATTTGTGGAACTGAGTCTTGGTAAAGTAAGATTTAGCTCAGGATTCCCTGGCTTTCCCTGACTAATGGTCTGTTTCCCTGACCAGAATTAAATTCCCTGACTGACCGTAGAGACACTGTTATTACTACACCACTAAAAATTGTGTAACAGCCATCATAACGAATACATACTAAGCAAGTTTCCAGGGGAATTTCATGATATTAATTTTACTATGAATGCTATTTATGGTTGTTGAGTATGTTAGTTTACTGCTATGGAGGTGTTGTTAGCAACAATCATATATTGGTCCCTTCCTGGGGGGTGATGTTGTTCGCGTCTGCAGGATTCCATTAAAGTTGCACGCACTCCCCGGGTGGTGCTAAACGAACAACAATTTTTGGCAGCTGAACTATTACGCAAGTGATCTCTCAGCTCTCAGCTATGCCAGCTGCCAGACCAAATCCATACGGCCCTTTCCAGGACCATTTCAGAAATATAGGCTCAGTTTTAAATATTTGTCATTGCAGGTGCTTTGCACTGCAGAACATCTTTTTTTTAATTTAATTTATTCATTTAATTGGATATTTCATTCAAATGTGGAAAATACACTCAGAACAGGTACCAGCAGTAAAATTACAAAACTTCCGTCAGATTAGCTGACGACAGGACAATAGCAGCACATGGGACACGGCACATGTTATTCGCGAACACTTGTGGTGGCGCACGTGCAAACTAAAGGGTAGGAGGAATCCAAATCAAGGTCACGCTCTACACGATCAGCTGTCTGAATATCTGTTCCTGAGTCAACAGCTGTTTTATACTATACAATACAGTTTTCTTTATTGTGCATTCATTAAGAATTACAATAGTGTCAAAAATACATAAAATGCAAGTTATTTTTCAGTGTATTCAAAAAATTCCTTTAGTGAGTAGTAGGGTCTTTCAACTAGCCACTTCTTTAGTTCCTTGTGCAGCTTATTGCCAGTCAGGTTACTCAGGCGGTCCGGAAAGTGGTTCTTCAGTTTACAGCCGGCATAGGAAGGTTTTTTCTCCCACAGAGTAGTACGGTGTACCGGGAGGACAAGCTTGGAGCCATGACGAGTGGTGTAGTGGTGTAGATCGTGGTTTCTTTGAGGGTTTATTTCATCTACATACATGGTTTGAAGTATGTAGAGAGCCACCACTGTGAGTATTCCCAGGTTGGTGAAAGCTGGTCTGCAAGTCTGTAGAGGGTCAAGGTTAGCTAGAGTTCTTATGGCTTTCTTCTGAAGAACAAGGATTCGATTTATGTTGTGTGCTGAGGTTCCTCACCACGCTGTCAGGCCATATCTAAGATGTGATTCTACCAGGGCGAAGTAAGCTGTCTTACCCGAAGAGAGTCCACCTATGTAGTTTATTCTTCGGACAACATAGATTCCAGCACTGATTTTTTTGCACAGATGGTCTATGTGCTCTGTCCATGATAATTTACTGTCAAGTATAACACTGAGGAATTTTGTATTGGTTTCTATTGTTAACATCCTTTATTTGAGGGACTATGTCTTTTTTCTTACTGAAATTTAGAGATGTGGTTTTGGAGGGGTTGATTGCTAGGTCATTGTTCTTTGAATAAAGAATTGCTTTAAGACTGATTTTGAGTTAAGGCAGAGGTCCTGTGGTGTGTTATGGTTGAGTAGAATTGTTGTGTCATCTGCGTACATGATTGCAATGGCATTTTCACTCGCAATTTGCTTAGGGAAGTCGCTGGTGAGTATGATGAACAGAACTGGGCCTAATACAGAGCCTTGTGGGACTCCTCTTGTCAGCTCACTTTTTGTAGATCTGCAGTTTGTTGCAACTTCTTTTGATAAGTCTTGTAGTTCCACAATTTCGGAGCGGCCTGTTAGGTAGCTTTTAAACCATTCTACGGCTGAGTTCCTTATTCCTACTCTTTCAAGTTTCCTGCATATCAGGTCGTGACCCAGGCAGTCAAAAGCCTTGCTGTAGTCTAAGAAGATGGCAGAAGTGTATTGTTTGTTTTCTATTTGGTCTAAGACATGCTCAGTTAGTGCTATTATAGCTGTGGATGTGGACTTATTCTTTCGAAAGCCATGCTGGTGGGCGGTTAAGAGATTGTAATGAGTGAGATGTGCAATTAATCTAGCCAGAACAATCTTTTCTAGGATTTTGGAGAAAGTGGAGATGAGAGAGATAGGCCTGTAGTTTTGAGCGTATTTAGTTGGTCCTTTTTTGTGTTTGGGGTATACCTTACTGACTTTTATGGCAGACGGGAATTTGCCTTCTCTAAATGATTTATTTATGAGGCTAACTAGAGGTGGGATGAGTTCTTGAGAGCAGTGCTTTATTATCTTTAAGGAAAACTCATCTACTCCACTTGAGGTTTTAGTTTTGAGGGAGTTTATTATTGTTTTGACTTCTTCATATGATGTTGAGGTTAAGATGAGAGATGTTAGACCAGGGTTGCCAGCAAATGGCCTCAGAAAAATTCACGCATCTTTCCCGGTTTTCCTGGCAAAAATAGTCAAAATTAAAGGATCCTGCGCTAATCAAATACAGAAAAGATTCAATTTGGATAACGTGAGGATGTTCACAAAATTGTTTATCATTTTAGTTTTATTAATTATTATAGACGTTTACAGAGTGTGCATATGACAAAAACTAAAATTTAGTAAATGCACCTCTCTTCAGTATAAACACGAACTAAATCGTACTCTTATTTGATCATTAATAATGAAATATTTGTAGTGATGGGGAGGGCCACTAATGAAGTGAAGACGCAATCGCAGTGCAAAATAGAGGTTAATCAAAGATACTGTTGTCCACGCATTCATTCGTGCCGTGTCTTTCTGATTCTTCTGAAGTTAATGCAGGAAACATGTGAGTAAAGTGCGCAAGAAGACGCGTGGACGGACGGTGGACACCACGTAACCATGACAACGAGCCATGCGATGCGCACTAGACACTGCGCATCCACTGGGCGAGGAGTACGACGGAGGAGAACGAGAGGAAGAAACAATGCACAGACACACACAAGGTGTAGACGGTGGAAAGGAGGGGGGGGGCGAGTACAATGGGAAGGAAGAAGGGACGTTAGGAAGGAAAACAAACACTCTTTACCGGCCAACGCCACGACGCCTGTTGTTATTGAAAATAATCGGCTTCTATTTTCGATGTCTGCTAAATTCAAGATGTGCATAAAATCACAGAGAAGTAATGTATATATATGTATATATATATATAGTAGTATTCTCTGTGGTGCAACACGTAACACAATGTCAACTAGGCAATTCTCTGATAAATTAGCAATTTTCGTGCGTTAATCCTTTCCTTTCTCCACTTTGCAATGCTAATATGTCAAGTCAAGTGGCACAAAGCCTTTAATACTCTGGCTTTGTTATTATTTGGTTGTAGATTTGGACAGTAAACTGTTGGAAGTTTTTAATTAATAAATCAAATAACTGTTAGTACAGAGTTTTCTTCTTAAAGCATTTTTTAGGCGAGATTGTTGGTTCTGAAACCATTTTCAGCTCGACCACCCGAATAGTTTTGCATACGGTAACCTCGAGCCGAGCCAAATAGTGCTACTATTCGACCACTCGAGTACTCGCACACCCCTAGAAATATCCAACTATACGGTATAGAAAACTACTATCTCTTGCCCCTTCCAATAAAACTCCTTTTATAGCTAATACTAGGTTATAAGAAATAAGTGGCCGAATGCATTAAAATGAAATTGTTATCAACTGAAAATTAATTTTATAACGCGTGTACGATGGTGAACCTATAATAGCCTATACGTACGGGCGGAGGATATTTCGCTATGATATTGTGCAATAAAAACCATTGTGTAGTCGTCGATATGCAAAAATAACATTGTATCGATTTTATATGGTTTAACGAAGACAAAAAAATAGGAATTAAATTTGGCAGCCAAATCCCCTGCTTCCCGAGTGATGAATCATTGTAAACAATCAGTGGACCGAGTCCATTCTACAGCGCAAGGGTTAAAATCTTGGAGTGGAGCAGTGTTCTCATTACATAGGCTATTTTTCTAACCTTCCTATCGCCATTTTGTTCCCGAATTCCTTTCCCTTTGTACTCTCTCCCCGCACACCTAAAGCATGCGCAGTGACCAATGCCAGTTTTTAATGGTTACTAATTCTTGTCATTCGTCCCGTCCGTCCTGCGCTGGCGCTATGCGATGCGACGTATACACAAGCTAACGCTTACTCAATATCGGAGGGTGGCGCGGCGCCGGTGGTGGCGTTGTAAAATAATATCTTTATGAAACATGTTAATCATTATCCGAGGTAATCGTGGCAGACGACAGACGCACACACGCACATACTCTCACACGCACACTCGCTCACACAATCACACACACACAAACACTCGCACACTGACACTGCTCACTCGCCCCGAAAGGACGTTCTAAAAATAGAAACCAAAACAGGTGGGGTTTTTATGATTACCATTAGCACTACAATAGAGAAGAGGTCCAATTAGTTTGTTGTCCACCTCAATGTTCAGTCAACTGGAAGAGCTGTTTACTCATTCCATTGAAGTTTAGTGGCTAAAACATAATAAATTTATAATCCACGAGGATATCCTCATTTTCCTAATTAAAACTTGTTTATTTCATGTTATACTATTTTAATTTTTTGATGGTCAAAAAATGTTTTTTTGGGCAGATAAAACAGGAAATCCTAATATTCCTAATTAAAACTAACTGTTTTCTTTCATCTGACACTCATCAAATGGGACACTTATGGGCAGATAAAACCTAGTATTTTTACCAAAAAAAATATTGTAATTTTTGATTTATTTATTTTTCTTATTATATTTTTTGTTGTTTGGGCTCGGCTCGACCGGAAAAATAAAAAAAATCACCTACATATTTCATTCAAAAATACACTTTCCTCGGAACAGATACCTGCAGTAAAATGAATACAGAACTTTTCCGACTGAACGGCAGACGACAGTAGGACAATAGAAGCACACGGCACACGCCATTCGCGAGCAAACTGAAGGGTAGGAGGAATCCAGGTCACTGGATCTCGCTGTTTGTTCCCGAGTCAACAGTTGTTTTATTCTTTACGACTGACGACTCTATCTTGTTCCTATGGCAATCCATGCTTGCTCCTTCACATTCTCGGTACTGCTCAGTCGCCAAGAGTTTGGAAAATAACCACAAAACGCAACACAAAAAATTGTGTTATTTTATCTTTACAATTTTGTTTAAATTCAAGGAGGTGTCAGAAAATTCACGCATAATTCATGGGGGTTTTCCCGGAGCGTATAATTCCCGCATAATCCCCGATCTTCCCGGAATTCCCGGCGGCTGGCAACCCTGTAGACAGGGGAGTTTCTCTCCACTCAGCGTCGTTCCTGGGTCTGTTACTATTGCTCTGTTTTGATCTAGGGTATTTTCGGCTATCTTTGAGAAGAATGTGTTGAAATGTTCAGCTATTTCTTTTGTGTTATTTCTGAGTTCTCCATTTATTTCAAGTTCCGTAAGGGGTTTTTCTTCACATTTTCCTTTCCTTTCCTTATTTATGACTTGCCATAGGGCCTTTGATTTATTATAAGCTTGTTTTATGAAGTTAGCTGTGGAGGACAGTTTTAGGTGCCTTAGTTTCATGTCATAAATCCTTTTTCTATCGATCATTTCTTCTTTTTTTTTTTGTTTGTTAATTCAAATTTATGCAAAGCTTTTAAAAAGTTTTCCTCAAGGGTTTTTGCTTCAGGGTCATAGTACTTAATCGATTTTTTATTTCTGCTTATTTTAGTTTTCTTAAGAGAACATGTGGAATCCAGTGCAATTTGTAGGATATTATCAAAAATGTTGTAAGAAGTTTCAAGATTGGGTGAGGAATTCACGTTCCCAATTTTGTAGATTAAGGAAATCCCTCAGTTTGCCAAGGTTAGTGCTGTTTAAGTTTCTTTTTATTATAAATCTTTGGGGAATGTCCTCTTGGTGTGTTTTCAGCAGGCACAGCTGTGCGGTGTGGTCGGATAGACCAGTGTGCATAACCTGTCCACTAATGTCTGCACATGGTATATTTGAGCATATGCAGTCTATAGAAGTGGCAGTGTCATGAGTTATTCTGGTGGGCCCTAGAGGATATCTCCAGATATTCTGCGTAGTTAGCTCTTGTTCCAGCATGGTGTTTTTGGTATCCTGGACAAGCCTGTCGATATTTATATCACCAATGACTAAAAGAGTTTTCTTGTGTACGTCTTGAAGTTCTAGGGTGTCTGATAGTAGGTTGAGGGCTGCTCTTGTACTTCCAGTTGATGGTCTGTAGATTCCTAGAATGTAGATATCTTTTTTATTTGATATCTGCATGCGGACCATTGCTACTTCGAAAGTCAATTCCTGGCATGAGTTTGATTTGTCAACAGCTGTAATTACATCAGTGAGAGTCTTCCTGGAATATATTGCCACCCATCCTAGGTGGGAACTAGGGGGGTAGTTCTCTGCTAAAGTGGGTGATTAAAGAGTAGTCAGGAATTGTTGTAGCTACTAATTCAGTTTTTTTCAGTCCATGTTCAGTCAGGATTAAAATGCTTGGATTTGTGTCATTTAGAATATGGTGTAGTCTGTTTGTCTTTTTGGCCAATCCTCTTATATTTTGGTGCATTATTGTTATGTAGGAATTGCTTGGTGACTTAGTGTTTGTTCTTTTGTCTTTTTTCGGCTGTTTTCTTCTAAAAAAGAGTAAGCAGCTTGTGGCGCTTCAGTGTGGTCTTGTTGACTTGGTACAGGGTAATGTGTGTTGGAAGTGTCTCCACCCTGTGGGATCTCCTGCTGCAAGGCTTTCAAAAGAGGCGGTGTCAATAGTGATTTATTATTTATTCTTGATTTTTAGCGAATTTCCCTATAGGGAATACGCTATTACGGTAGTAGCCATGGTAAGACCTAAGGCCGGGACCATGTTACTTTTTCATTTCGAGGTCCCCAGAAGCCAAAAACACCATTCATTCATTTTCATATAGATGTATATATATATATATCTATATATATATCTATGTGTCCGTGGTACTGATAACTTTTGAAGGGGACCTCCGATTTTGATGAAATTTGGTATGAAGGTGTAAGACTAGGTCTATTTTCATGAGTTCGCGAACCAGCATGATCGGGTTATGGGAATGGGGTTTTATGGGGTTTCAAAAGGGTCAAAAATGGGTTTTTGGATTTTTGGAGCATAATTTTCAAAATCCAACAATTGTAACTAAAACCATTTTAAAGAACTTAAAAAAATAAACAATTTAGTATTTTGAATTTTTAACTTGGCTTAACAGGTTACAGAGAAAAGCCAAAAATATGTTTTCCATGTTAGGGAAATCAACGAAACCCTGTATCTCGCTTATTTATTGGAATAACTTGATAAAATTTGGTATGTACATTCACTTGGTAGGGTTCAACTAAAAATTGCTTACAACACCCACATGGCGGCAAACCTACGTACTCACCCCTATGGGGTTTATGGGGAAAATGAAAAGAACACCATAACTTGATAATATTTGGTATGTACATTCACTAGGGAGGATGTAACTGATATTTGCTTACAACACCCACATGGCGGCAAACCTACGTACTCACCCCTATGGGGTTTATGGGGAAAATGAAAAGAACACCATAACTTGATAATATTTGGTATGTACATTCAGTAGGGAGGATGTAACTGATATTTGCTTACAACACCCATATGGCGGCAAACCTACATACTCACCCCCATGAAGTTTATGGGGAAAATTAAAAAGTGCGGAATATTGAGACAGTTTGACATTTACCTAACGTAACTTTTACATTTCCTAACAAAACTAACATTTTCTAACAACATCCCAAGTCAGCAAACCTACATACCCATTCCTATGGTGTTTATGGGGAAAATACAATATCTTAAGATCGTTTGGAAATTCGCTGAGTACGTAGGTCTGCTGCGACGGGGGTATTATTCTTTACGACTGACGATATCTTGTTCCTACGGCACTCCATGCTTGCTCCTTCACATTCTTAGTTCTGTTACGCTAGTTCTTTGTACAAAAGGCAACGCAAAAACTTGTGTTATTTAAACTTTACAGACATTTATTCAGGCAGGGGTCAGGAAATTCACGCATAATTCATGGGTTTTCCCCGGAGTGTATAATTCACCCATAATCCCCGATTTTCTTGGGATTCCCGGATGCTGGCAACCCTGCTCTCCATAAGGATAACATGAGTAACATATTTTTGGATGTTCTCCGTAGCCGGTTTAGCTGTGGTAATTAGTTAATACAAAACTGTTATTTTAATATGCTCTTATAAATGGTTTGAATAGTAGTCTATTTTAACTAAAGTAGTACCAATAAGGGTGTAGGAATATTTGACAAAACAATTGAATTAATACAGCATGATATGAAAATCAACTTACTGCTTTTGTCTTAGGTGTTTTTTTAGAAGCTTTCGCGGGTTTTTTCACATCTGTTTTCTCTTCGCCATTCTCAACAACTTCTTCTGTTTCATTATCTTCTGCCGCATCCTCTTCAGACTTCTAAAAAAATAAATCCAAACTTGTTAACAACAAAATCTTTATTTAAATATATTTCCATTAACACGTTCACTGTGGCATATAAAATGATAGACCTTCCCAATGTGCTGAAAAATTTTATTGCACAGAAAAATTCCACTTATGTTTGCTGAAGACCATCTGATTACATGTAAAGCTTTTCCCGATTTATTTTCTGTGTCTGCCGCCATTTTGAAATTGCACTCACTGGTGCTCAGCACCTGGCGCCACTTTCTCGCCATATCAAAAATACACGTTACTTTATTCAAATGTCACAAAATTTTTCACAAATCGGAAAAAAATTTTATGAGCTTTCAAAATGCATATACAATTATTTAAAAAGACCTCTGTTGTGGCACTCACTGTTGAGTGCTCAGCATCTGGCGTTATCATTAGGTTTATCGACTTTAAATTAGAAAAGTTTGATCACTGTCTGAGTCATCTCTGGACCAATTTTTTGTGCCTGAGATGGCCAAGCTGTCATTTTACTAAGGATAAAACCCTATGTTATTATAATGTATCCCTAAACACACATAAAATTAACGCAATGTTGTGTAAATATAACAACACTAAGCGTAGGGATGTTCAGGAACGGATAACACATAAAATTAACGCAATGTTGTGTAAATATAACAACACTAAGCGTAGGGATGTTCAGGAACGGACATTTCCTACGCTTAGTGTTAAAATTAGGATTGCACAATTAGAAAGCCTGACTTGTCCATAAAACGCGGACAAAAGCTCCCCTCACCTCACCGGTATGCGGCCACACAACAACCAATGAAGAAGACGATTTACGAACACTCACCGGTGAGCGCGCAGCGTGGGGGGGAACGTGTTAAAGGATGGATGTAGAGACAAATAATAATTGCATCTTATACGCCTACCCAAGGCCAGATTTAACATTTTGGTACCCCTAGGCTAAATTATTTTCATGCGTTTAGTTTTGAGGGTAGTTGTCTTAGAAATCTCCCCAAAAATACTGTTATACAAGCAGTCTATACATATCACTCATGGAAATTGCATTTCATATAGTTCTTAATAATAATAAGGTTGTACTATTTGAAAATCCAGATTTAGTAATTTAAAACATAGGATTATTGAGACTCTTCTAGATAAGATAGAGAGTTAACCAGGGAGAACTGTCATACTGGTCAAAAGGACCGGGTTGGAAGTTTTTTTGATCACAACAATATTTTCCAGGTGTTAGCAGTCTTCGCCAGCACTGTACCTCACGCGCCTTTTTCCAGGAACAGAATGACGCATTTCCCATCATTGTCCAACTTGTACAGCCAGTGCAGGGGAGAATTCCGTAGAAGAATGTTGCGTTCGATTGTGAGTCAGCTCCGGCGATACAGAATGAACGGTGCATTTGACAGTGTGTCAGTTTTTCTCTAATAAAGTTGTGACAGTTTTAACGGATGATGTGTTTGTAATTTTAAACATTTCCCCGTAAAAATATTTTTATTGGTGAAATCATAGACTCAGAGGAACGTAATCGGATCGATAGACTTCTTATCTTACATTTCTCATCATCAACAAAATAAACTTGTGTGTAAAATAGACTCGCTAAAAACTGTATTATTTTTATTTATAATAAATACATAAATTAAAACTTTTTAACTTAAATGAATTTTGAGTAACAAATAGATTGTTAACAAATGTTTAATGATAAATAAGTTTTTTCTCTTCTACCAAGTCGGCCAAACTAAAATCTTTGTTAAACGTAAAAAAACCATATTTTTTAAAACATACATTACATTTCAATTATGTAAACACTTGTTTACAGTATAAAATTTTAACACGTTTGCGGCGGCATGGGAGCGATCGCTCCCACGCGGAACCCTAATGCCATCCTGATGGGTGTGATCACTCCCAAGCTGCACTGCTTTACAATATGATTTATTTTTAAGCCAGGATCTGAGCTAGAAATGTGAAGCTTTGCACACCACTGCTCAATAGTACAATGAATTTCAGGCCGCGAACGTGTTAAAATGAGTAATAAGAAAGACATGTGAATGGATTTTGAAAAATAAAATACTGATTTATTCAATAGCCTATATGTGGTATTTTATTAAAACCTGGTCTAAAAGACTGTGAGTCAGTTCTCACATTTCCAAAGTGATGTCAGTTCTGCCAGGTTAAATGGTATCATTTTAGGGCTTATTTTAAGACATTTCATAAGCCATGAAACTAAATAGGTGTTAAAATACCAATGCTACATTTTTTACTTATTTGAATGTAAGAAATAACATAAGAAAGTTGAACTGTTGTGACAGTGAACAGCATAAATATAAAGCAAGGAAAGTCTTTTGTCAGCCACACAGACTATACAATTGTCTGATCATTTCTATTTCTCACACTACAGTACAAAAATATATTTAAAATATAAACTCAACATCCACAAAAGTCATTCACTGGTCAGTCTCTCCATAGATTGCCCCGGTTTTGGTAAGAAATTGAGAAAAATAGTACACTACATCAAAAATTAAAAATAACATTTTCTTATCTTTCACACAAAAATAAAAAATCTTTTTCCTGACCTTTAACATTGTGTTAAGTATGCTGCTTATAATATATATTAATACACGGTTAACACTGTATTCTCAACAACTTCTGAACCGATATTCATTGTTTATGTGCATAGATTTGCAAAACATCCTCTAATACACGATTGCCATTGAGGTTACACCCTACAACCCTTATGTTAAAAAATCTTGTTTTCAAAACTTATAACATATCAGGTTTTTGAACTTATGACGGCAGCAAACCTACATATACCTTTCCAATGTTAATCATATGGAGAATAGGCAAACTCTTTTATTTATAGACAGATATTGATGAAACTTAGTATATGGCTCCATATAGTTCAAATAATTTTTTTATGCTTAAAATCTACTTTTAGTGTTCCCCATGGCACCATACCTGCACACTCTTACCCTATATTTGTCATAAGGAGAATAGAGATTTATTTCCCTATTTATGAGCACGTTATGAAATTTTGTTTACAGATTCATCTGGTCAAAATTAATATTCCTAATTTGGAAATTCGCTGAGGTCTGGCTGCGACGGCGGGAATTTTAGTATGGAATTTATTGAAATTTTTAATTCAAATTTTCAAGGGCTTTTAAGAACTAACAACAGAAAATTTTTGCTCATTCTTTTATATATATATATATATATATATATATATATATATATATATATATATATATATAAAAGAATGTAATATGTATAATATAATATGTATAATATATATATATATATATATATATATATATATATATTATACATATTATAACTTATTATTCAGCTTGGATTTACAATTCAGTTTTGTAAACTTTAAACTCTTTCACATTCACTGCTACAGAAAATTCACAGTCTGTTCCCCATCCCTAAGTCAGTAATGATAAATAGAGACCTGGACCATTTTTGACCCACCCACAAGAGCGGGAGCATACAGTACACACTAACACAGTAGGCCTATAGCGTCAACTGACGCTAGGGCGGTGTCTAGCAACAGAACTTACAGGTACCCCTTTGGATGTATTTACTTATAACGAGCCACTGAAAGAGACAGTGGGCCGGGATCTAGAACCCCCTTCACAAAGTATATGTATCAAAAACATAAATTTTTTTTTAATACCATGATTTAAAAATCAAAAACAGAATTGGACAGTCGTGTTAAAACACATTATTTGCTGCGAATAAGACTAAACCTGTGAAGCCATACAATTTTAAAAGGGAATACTAATGGGAAAATCTCAAATTTAAATTATGGATAGTACCCTTATTTTTAGTCCAACTCTTATCAGTTTTAGCAGAAACAACTACAGCCCAAGCCCTATCCGACACAAAAAACTTGCAAATCAGCTGAGAATTGTAGGAGTAGTTCCTATTAAAATCCCCTTAGCATAGATTTTAATAAAAAAAAAAAAAAAAAAAAAAATACAAAATAATTCTATTGTGAGATTTATAAGACATCAACGCAATCTTTCATACAGTATTTGTTTAACACTTCATGGGTGTCTTTGATTTCAAAACACGAGAGGTGTCTTACGGAGTTTTTTCCAAGGGTTGAAACAGTAGACAAGCAGAGTAACGGGGAGCCCAGCGGTTTTAGACCGATAAAAAGTAGGACAAACGTAGGACATTTTTACTCGAAATTGTGTCTATAACTTAGGGTAAATATAACACGAGTAGAGCCATAAAAATGAGCTGCAACAGGAAAATGATAATAAAAATTTTATCAAACTTAGTAACTAAGGTTTTATTTTTACAAATTAAATAGGTATGACATTTATAAGATAGAAATATGTTGTTTAAATAATTTTATTATTTTAATAAAAATCTCCAAGCAATAAGGCCGGTTAAGGTTTTAGCTGATTAATAACTTTCATAATAACTCATGTTGGGCAACGATTCAAGTTCAATATCAAACTTAACTGAGTGTTAGTAATTTTTAACTAACTCAACATTTAAAGAAAATAAATGCATACATGTCACTTTCATATTTATTACTAAAGTGGACCAACTTGTTATATTTTCCAGATTTTTATCCTGTTCAGGTTGATTTGAAATATTTTGTGACAATATAGAATTAAAATTTATCAAGACTGTACTGAAAATGTAACTGTTCCAAGTCTCTCAAAGTTAAATGTAAACTTATGTCATGAATAGTTGTCTTTTTAAAACTATTTCCTGGTCTATGGAATTAGTACACAATTCACTTTCAATGTTTCAATAACATTCCCAACTCTCTTCACATTATGTACTTTACGACATCAGTGGGTACAAAACTATGAAAAGCAGGATATCCAGAAAAAAACCAAACAGATTGTTCAAAGAAGAAATTAAATAAAACATTCTTCTAATTTAGCATAAAAGTACCAGGTTAACCGAGCCTTGCTCGTTGGTTTTAACTCCAATGTTAAAAGTTACTATTTTAAAACTTAAACTTAGACCAAATTCGATTTTTCCTGGGATTGAGGCTTTTCTAAACTTATTTTTGGGCCAAAACACTCTTAAATGCAAAGTTTAAGCAAAATCTATGCGCTAGATTTCGAGATAGTGGAACACACATCCCTTCAGGCATTGCTCATATTATAGTATAGGATTTGTTTTAATGCTAACTTAAAAATTACTAAGCAACAAATCAGCTGAAGCCCTGGATGGGGTATGGCCTCATTATTCTGTATGGTATTTATTTAAAGATTAATAAATAACAATATTCTTTATGTTACATCTTCTCAAAGACAACTACTGACTTATTATTAGTGATGATAACAAAAACTCTAATCCTCACGGACAATACAATTTTATCTTTAAGTGGAAAAACACAATAAAACCAACTGTGTTGTTATTTTTACACTTAAGAGTCTGCAGTACCTATGCCACTTAGGCATTTTGTCCCATAATAACAATGTAAAATTTGAAACATAACTGTGAATTTGTTTTTCGCCTGAAAATTACAAACTTGATGTCATTTTAAATGTTACCACAATGTCTTTCATTTGACGTGATTGAAAATTAATTTAAAAAATCATCCACTCGAATAAAGAAGAAAACATAATGTATATTATCACCATTTTGAAACCATGATAAACCATTTTTAGGAGGTTTATTAAAAAAAACTATCCTCGACACATGAACTGCCAAACCATTCTTGTGAACATACTCAAGTTTCATGCGAATCCGATGCAAGATTATCGAGATAAAGTGTTTCAAAGACACCTATAATTAACATTGTTCTTATGGGACTAAAAATCAAGATGAGGGAGGTACTGCAGACTCTTAATTTATAATGTTAAGTTACTAACACACAGGTAGTAACTAGCTTGTATTTCCACAAGAATAATATTAGTCTTGCACTACCGTACTTATGATCAAATATTACATTGACATTTATGTATAGTACTAACTTATATTGCGAATAGATTTAAAAATTGAAGAAAATACTTTAAATCAACCAATTAGTTTTTGCTATCGAATGAACGAATTCAACTGACGAAGAAGGTGCTTAAATTAAATTTGATGTAATTTGTTGTTTTATGTAAACAGATTTTAAAAAATTTATGTGGAAATAAAAAAATCTTTATAAATATTGAAAGGTTAAAAGCACAATAAATTTAATGTTAATATTTGTGGGTTAGTTATTTAAAGAAATCTCTTTAATTAACAACGCTTTTAAAAATGTCTCAAGAAGAAAATTATGATAATGTTATGGACTGGCTCAAAAAAAAAAAAAAAAAAAAATGAAAAAAATAATAAAGAGGGGCCAAAAAGTAAGACAAATTGTCTAAAAGTAGGACAATTCCTACTTTCCTACTTTTTAGTAGGAAAAGTAGGACGACTGGGCTCCCTGGTGTAATTTTATACATATATTATTACAATTTGGTTTAGGTTACCTTCTGTCTCCAGTTCAATTGAAAGTCGTTGACTACGACCTAGGTTTCGACACCAAGTATTGTGTCATGTTCACGTAGACGTCAGTTGAACATTATGCCGGTCCTTGCGTTTAGCCGTCAAGGTTGACGTTGTCGATGGTTAAAAGTACATTTAAAAGACAACACAAACACACACATTTTACAAACAGTGCAACAGTACGAACAGTTTTTTGCAACTAACAAGTGGCCAAAAAACGGATGCACGCATCAACCAGTACCAACGCGGGGAGGACTGTACTGTTCGTAAAATGTGCATGTGTTTGTGTTGTGTTTTAAATGTACTTTTAACAATCGACCCTTTAACTGAATAGAAGGGTTTGTCTATTGTTGGTTTAGGAGAGCATAAAGAGGTCATGTTGGTTCCTAGAAAGAGGCTTGTGAAGTAGGCCTACTGTGACTTCTGCAGCTATCAACCTACCAGCAACAACGCATATTTTTTTATAAAAATAAAGGCACCCAGAATAAAAATCCATAATGACACCTGTGAAGGGTTTTAAAAGTGAATATTAAACAATCAAATCAGTGTAAACTTATATAATGTTATTGAATGCAACATTTACCTCCTTTTTATCTTTTGATTTTCCTTTTGCTGGTTTCTTTTTGGTGGCAACGTCTTCTATGCCATTTTCCTGGCTGGAATTTTCTACCTCTTCATTGTTTACTTCAGTTGCTCCTTCTTCAACCTCCTGAAAGAGAAAAAAGTGGTAATCAGTTTAAATTTGTACTATATTAAAATCAGTTTCACTTTCTTAAGTCATCCTCTACCATCAACATAGCAGAAGAATCACAAACCTGTAATGCAGCATTTGAACAACAGTTGAACCCTGCTACCACAACCTTTAATATCTTCCTCAATAATAAGTCGCATTTCCTTATTCCCGAGAATTTCCTCCTACTCAATGGCAATATCAGCAAAAGATCAATAGTTTGACATTTGATAGTACGACATGGTCCAGGTTGGAGACTAACAAACGTGAAAATGAAAAAAAAAATGGCAATTGATTTTAATGTTGGTTATGTTTAAGTTCAATTACGTCATAGTTTTAGTAAAACTTAGTGTTTCCTAAATTCATCTCATGATTTTTATAGGATGTTAAAATGTCCATATAAGTTCTTATAATTTAACAGGGCCGCCGAGAGAATTTTTGTGGCCCGGGGCAGAGTTCCGGTGTGAGGCCCCCCTGGTCAATGCATCCCTGCCTGCCCGTCGCCGTCTGGGTTCAAACCAAATGTAATATAGGCTACACATTTTTATTTCTTTGGATATTTATTTTGTACCTCTGCACACAATTTGCTTTCTTTTCAAAAGTGATTCATAAATATTTTATTTGTATTATTTTAAGATATAGATAGGATAAATGTACTTAGGTTTACAGTAGGCCTACGTGAAATAATTTGATCAATCTTGCACTTTGGCTAAGTTCGAGAGTGCTTATTGGAGAGCTACATCGTGCGGTTTTAGGCCTAACTTAAGTATTTTGAAATGGCTAAGCTTACAGGGAAAATTATAAAAATGCATTTTATTTTCATATGGTTAATTAATTACATTTTTTTGTTTACTAAACGCTTTTTGAAGTCATAATAAGTTGCTTTTTCTTTATAATTAATTTATAAAATTTAAAGAACTACGCAAGGTCCTACTCAAGACTAACCCTCAACTTCACTCCTAAGCCATTAGATAATTCAGTGTTGGTTCCTAAGCAAAACTAAGTAACGTTCACAAAAACTAACCAACTCGCAAACGTTTCTTTCTTGCCTTCAATGTGGCAAATTCATTTATGACATTATTAAAAGACACTTTTATCTTATTGGCCTATATATCTTCTATCTTTTCTATACTTGAACCAACAAACGCAAAAGCCGTCGAAGCCGTTTTGATCGGTTGCGAAATATAATATTTTTGCAATGGTGTAGCCATCAAATACCGGCACAGCGCGACAGCACGAAGCGGCGGGCGCATCGCCGCCGCCGCGGCATCTGTTCACAGACACAGAGCTTAAAACCAAGGAGACTCACACAGGCTGATAGGCCTGTATATAAGGTCATAGGCTATACTTTGTTACGGTTTGAAGATTTTTATAGGTCTTAAAAAATACATGGTGTTACTTCATAGCCTATGCAAAGATTACATTTTGCTACAATAGAAAAAAAACACCTGAAGATGAGGCCCCCTGTCTCTTGAGGCCCAGGGCAAACTGCCCCCCCTGCCCCCCCCCCCCTCTTGGCGGCTCTATAATTTAACACTTTGATAGTTCGACACTATTAAGTAAAAAAATGTAGAACTATCGAGGTTTTACTAAATTGCTTTTATGGTGCGAGTATTATTATATAAAAACATTGATAGCTCATTTTTGTTAGGCTACTTTAAATTACCACATCCAACCAACCTCTTTTATTATTATTATTTTTTTTTTTTTTGTCTATGTACGCCAGTGACATTTTTTACGGGGAACGGTCCAAACCCCAGTCTTGTTACTATCTAACATCTATCAGTTGTTAGAAATCATTAATTATTAGCCCAATGGAAATTAGCAACTGGGTCCGGAATCGATCCTTTAAAAAGCTACTAACTTTTTCCCAAGATCGAACCGGCAACCTTAGATTCAAAGGCGAGCATTGTAACCACTCAGATACCCAGCCAGTTATAGTTGCTTCAATGTGTTATTCAAATTTATGAACCTTAATCCAATAGAACCTCGATAGTTCAACACGGTCTGTGACTACTTTAACTTACTTGATATGTCAGTAGCAACCAATTAGGGTCCTTTCTGGAGACTGACAAAAGGTCAAAATATAAACAAAGTGACGAATGATTTGAATGTTAGTTAAGTTAAAGTTATCTAATATCACATATACTCCCTAAATTTTGTCAGTCCTCAAGTCTACAAAGTGTCAAAATATCAAGTTTCAACTGTAGTGTACAACCTCATCCTCAGTAACATGAATATTTTGTACATTCATAACATGACTCTAAACCTCAGTAGTACAATGGTTCTGTTATGGTACCGATACTACCTTTGTAATACTATTAATACTTTTCTCATGCATTGTTCTCACAGTTTGGAGGAATATTTTGAAGTAAACAATGTATTTATTCTCAGGTCTAGGAATCCACTTCTTATACCCTATTGAGACATATTTTGTAACAATCAGTTGGGTACTTCTGATAAAAACAAAGATTTGTAGCCTATGTAAAAGTTATTAGCCTACTTACAGTAAACCATTGTCAGCTCTAATAGAAACATCACATTTAACTACTTCGTATTTTGAAGTGATAGGGTCATCATCAGCTGGTTAAAAGTGGAGAGGTTGACCCGAAGACTCAATCAGAAATTATCAAAATACAGCACAGAACATTGACATGGGCATGTGCGGATCATTGTATTCTAAGTTAGGCCTAATCGTATTGAATGAAATGTTGTATTTTGTTAAACTGAACTGAGGTAATGTCATTTGTGTATATTGTGTAGAGAAGTGGGCCGAGAATTGAACCCTGTGGGACTCCACAGGGGACATGTTTCCAGTCAGATTTTAAGTTCTCGTGACACACACACTGTTTTCTGCCTTGAAGATATGATCTCATTCAGGAAATTGGAATATCTGAAAATCCTAACAGTTAAAGTTTAGCGAAAAGAAATCATAAAAATGAACCATTAACAATGTTTCAAATTGTTGTTATTGATGTAATACTTTAAACTATTAGGTAATATGCAGTACTATATACATAGGTACTAACCTACATCATATATAATCTAAAATAACACCAACATAATTAACATAACCTAACCCAACCTAACTACTAACCATCATGTGAGTACTAACTTGGTGTATTTTATTTCATAAGTATGTACATATTCATATTCTACATAAAACTTTGCTTATTATGACTCACATGATAGTTAGGATAGGTTAGGTTGGGTTAGGTTAGATTAGTTAATGTTATTTTAGATTATGTGATGTAAGTTAGTACTTATATGTATATTGTATTGCCTATTACCTAATAGGCATAGTTTTAAGTAGTACATCAATAACAACCATTTGAAACATTGTTAGTGGTTAATTTATGTAAGTTGAAATGTGTTTTTATTTTATTTATAAGTGTTTTTTTCCCTTTATTCACTATTAGCCTAGTTCTATTCAAAAAATATACCGTCAATCGGTCTTGACTCTGTCACTTTCTTACTATTTTTAGGTTATAAACACTATTTGATGGTGAAATCAACAATAAAGATGTTTATATCTTGAAGAGTATTTATTATTTATTACATCCCTATCACCGTTACTTGTATAGGCCTATGTGTTTAAATAAAAAAAATAAATAAAAGTGACCGAGTCAAGATTGCAAAACGTTGTTGAGTCGGTCACCAACTTAAATATCATTAGAACGTCAAATCTAACCTTTTCATTCCGATGATCTCGGACGCATATTTCGACACTTTAACTTGTTTACAACAGTTGGGAGGTGATTGGCCCATAGCTAGAAAATAACCATTGATGATTGATTGTGAAAAGTCAGCTGTCACAAAGGTAAGTAAATGACACAACGTGCAAAGAGTAAGCTGAACAAAAAGAGGAAGCTATATAATGCAATGGTATGTAACATGGTAAAAAAAATTGTTAGACTTTTGTAAATAGCTAGAAAATTGTATATCCATCAAAGGAGTACTTGAAACTGAAGGATACCAGCCTGTCGTTTTTGTAATTGAAGGTTGGAAGTCCCAAGTTTCTGACAACTTGGTCGTAGTCCACTACACTTGCATCTTTCTGTTCAGGCCACTTGAAAACGAAGTTTCCAATATTTTTGGCAAAGTTTATTTGAAGTCCTACATTAGGAATAACGCTCTCTACTACACCAACAAAGTATTTTCACTTCTTTTGCCTGCAAATTTAATCAACAGCCAGTCACCAGCCACTGGGTCCTTGAACACAAGTTCGGCGTCGTGTTCAGGAGGTCCTTCAGGTTCCGAGACAACAAGTTCATCGCTCATGTCCTTGACTGAAAACCTTTCTTCCTCTTCACTTGAAGTGGAGATGGTCCTCACTCTCTTCCTTTTTGTAGATTTAGGAGCTTTATTAGCCCGTTTATCAACACTAGTGGAAGGTTTAGACTGAAGATCTCCATCTACATCGATGTCTTCAACGGAAATGCTTAATCCAGGAGGAACGTTTACTTTCTTTTTCCTTGGAGCTTTTTGAGATTGGTTCCCATGCCCGAGATTGGCCAGAAAGTTGACTACAGCCTCACCAACCAATTCTTTGGTTTTTTTTTGTGGGAGATTCAGTTGTTGAAGATTTTGCCGTGGGAAGCTTCTTTAAAACTGCAGTAGAATCAAGTGGTACGATACCACAAGCACGAAAACCCGCCTGCAGATTCTTCCCTCTGTTTTCCTCAATCGCGTAGCAAAGTTTTCTCAGGAGGGTGGGGAACATATGCTTCGGGACGGAAGTCAACCTCCGATCTGCTTCCATCTTCCACTCTGAAAGAATTGCCCTCCAGGGGGCTCCCTTTGATGGGCGGAAAAAAGCCACATGACATCCAGTGGTTGCATCAAATGTGTTGCATTCGGCGGCAAACAAACAAACCTGATTGAGTTTTCTTCGCACAGTTTAACGACTTTGAGAGAAAAGTGCGTTGACAGGTTATCCTCCAGCACTACCTTCGTTCCTATTTTCCCTTTAGCCCAAGGCAAGACTATGGTTTTAAACCAATCATAAAACGTTGCCTCGTCAATCCAGCCGGACTTCGAACGATTGTATCTAGTGCCGGGTGGGCCACCAGTGATCCACAAATCATACATCCTTTCTGCCTTGTAGCAGACGTATGGGGCTGGCAACTCCCCAGCAGCAGTCCCAGCAAACATGATTGATACCGCGCTTTTGGATGAGTTCATTATACGTTCGGGATACTTGGTCCCACGTCGGAAAATACACTTAACTGATCCAGGGTCATCACTAAGATTTGTTTCATCATAATTCAGAATGTGGCTTGATGGTATACCCTCGATTGTAGTTTTTAGGTTGGCAAAGAATTTTGACACATCGTCGACGCAAATTTTGGCCCTTCTAACTGTGATATTTCTGCTCATCCTCAGCCTCAGGTCTGGGTGACGATTGAGGAATCCATTTACCCACTCCTCTCCAGGAAGGTTGTCCTTAAAAATTGCAACTTGGCGTCCTTCTTTATCCAAGTACATCTTTACAACAAGACGTAAAGGGCCATTCCACCGTTACGTACGGGGCATTTGTACTATGATTTCTTACCTTTGCAATTGTTTAAATCCTATTTGGCTGAACTGAATTTTGATGATTATTATTCTATGTCACAAACAGACTTTCATCTAAATTTTGACACTTAGAAATTAATAATATGTTTGCTTTTGTGGATGTAATAATAAAAAATATCTTTCTTACGTACGGGACATGTCAAGTCTACCATTACTTTTGATTTCGAGTGAAAAACCCGAAACTCAGCTCAGTTATTGAACATATATTGTTCTAGTATTTTTTTTCTAATAAATACTATTATACCCTTTACCAAAACAATAATTTTAACTCTTAATTTATTAAAATGTATTAGTAGGGAATTTTTAGCGAATTTCCCTATAGGGAATACGCTATTACGGTAGTAGCCATGGTAAGACCTAAGCCCTGGACCATGTTACTTTTTCATTTTGAGGTATATATGTATATATATCTATATATCTATATATGTGTCCGTGGTACTGATAACTTTTGAAGGGGACCTCCGATTTTGATGAAATTTGGTACGAAGGTGTAAGACCAGGTCTATTTTCATGAGTTCGCAAACCAGCATGATCAGGTTATGGGAACGGGGTTTTATGGGGTTTCAAGGGGTAAAAAATGGGTTTTTCAAATTTTTGGACCTTAGTTTTTAAAATTAAACAATTTTAACTGAAACCATTTAAAAGAGCTTAAAAAACAAACAATTTAGTATTTTGAATTTTTAACATGGCTTAACAGGTTACGGAGAAAATCCAAAAGTAGGTTTTCCATGTTATTCTTATGGGGAATTAACAAAACCCTGTATCTCACTTATTTATTGGAATAACTTGATAAAATTTGGTATGTACATTCACTAGGTAGGGTTTAACTAATATTTGCTTACAACACCCATATGGCGGCAATCCTTCATACTCACCCCCATGGGGTTTATGGGGAAAATTTGAAAGTGTCGAATATTGATATTTTCATATTTACCTTACCTAACTATTATATTTTCTAACAAAACTAACATTTTCTAACAACATCCCACGGCAGCAAACCTACATACTCAATCCTATGATGTTTATGGGGAAAATACAAAATCTCAAGATCCTTTGGAAATTCGCTGAGTACGCAGGTCTGCTGCGACGGGGGGTATTTTATGGCTGTTACGTACGGGACAGGCGTTGTTACGTACGGGACTTTTGCAAATAATAGAATGCATTATGTATTTTTTTTTTAAGAATACTTTATTAATACATTCATGCAATGAAGTTTACTTAAATTATTATATTTTTAACCTAATTGGGTGCCTACAGTAATGAAATACAACCATATTTTATGTAGGAATATCAAATTTTTAGGAATTGAATTAACATGGAAATAACATTCCTTAGTGGCCCTTAGCAAGACATGAAGAACCTTTTAAACATGCAGTAAGTAGCCCAACTAAGATATTTATACAAAAGGTAAGAACAGGAATTAAAACCAGCCCTGCAAAACAACATTACAACCAAACATGAAAACTCACATTTTGAAGGAAATTTGCTTTTACAAATCATCCTCTAGATTGTTTAAGTTGGCATGATTGTTTTAAAAATATCATTTTGGTAAAAACGATTGCAGTCAAATCACCACTTGAAGTGTTTGGATGAATTTGTTAGCATTTGATGAAACTTCAAATACATTTTCACTTATAACCTTTAGGATTTCTCCAGGGTAAAGTGGTCCTTCATAATTGAGGCGGTAGCTGGAAGAAGGGCCTATAGTCCCATAGGCCCTTTTTGAGAAGAATGGTTTTTTACATGTTATACTACTTCCACACCAAATTTCATTTAGCTATCTTGATCCGTGAAGTTGGTACAGCGTTTTTTCTGAGGCATGTCATAGGCCCCTTTTCAATAGAACATACGATTGTTAGTGCATTATAATAAAATACCGGTATATTATTATTTTCTTACATAACCTCCTGTTTCTTTGCCAAATAATTAAAGTTGGTTAAGCTGTTTGTTTTCATATAATTTTATGGACCTCTTTCAACAGATGTTTTGTGTTAATGAAACATGTTAGCCCATGCAAAAAAGGATTCTTTGTAGAAAGGGCCTATAAGAAAAATAACAAAATGTTGTTGAAAAGACTTTTACTACGCAATATATCAAATATGTTTTAAACATCATTGGTTTTATATATTTAAGAGTCTTCATCACCCCTGCGAAAAACGTCAAAAACATGCGTTCGTAGTCCCCTGTTTCGGACGACATTTATGAACCGATTTTATTGGAATTGGTCTCAAACTGGTCAGAAAGAGTGCCTGCGTGGTTCTTGTACCTCATAATAATAAAAAACGTACTCGGTAGAACTTAAAAATACAGTTAAAAAAGGAGAAAATTACTAGATATTTAACATTTTTTTAAATACTTTTAAGAAACATTATCGAACTATCGAGGTACAAGAACCACGCAGGCACTCTTTCTGAACAGTTTAAGACCACTTTCAGTCAAATCGGTTAAAAAATTTCGTCCGAAACAGGGGACTACGAACGCATGTTTTGAGCAAAAACGGGGTCTGCGAATTCGTCCGTTCGAGGCGCTACTAGCCTTTTCACAACGTCGTCTTTCTCACTAACACAAGCACACACACACAAACATTATCGCATTATAAATCACTCAGTGATGTTGGGGGACACATTCCTTGTATTTATTTGAATACTTCTTTATCCATCTAAATTACTCGTACAATTCAATTTTAAAACACGTGTGTTTATACAACACTATGGTTGATTGGCGATTGTTTTTTATGTACTCAAGACGAGCATTACATTATTTGCACTATACTGGTTTTTACAGTACATAATACAGAAAACTAGTAATGTATAAGTTTATTTTCAACTTCTCACAGATGAGATTCAAATTTTAATCTTCCAAACAAATAGCCTAAACCGTTCATCGATTTTTCTAATGGCAGTGTTAACAAATACTGTAACACCGGAAGTGCGCGGAATACGGTTCCGCCTGATACCACCTGAAGGAAATTCCTTTTTATAAGGCCGGCGACACACTACTGGACTTCCCATCAGACCGTATATCGGACCAAGCATCGTACCGAACATTACATCGTAAAGGGACGTAAATTTACTCCGAACATTTCGCCAAGCAAGACATCGGACCGAGCATCGTACCGGACAAATCCACCAAGCGAGGCGAAGGAAGTTTATAGAGGGATAGGGAGAGCTTGAGTCAGGGCGCTAGATGATGGGGTGGGGAAGGGAGGGGCTTTCCATCCCGAGCGTTCGGGGCCACGCTCGGTACGGCGTTCTTAGCAAAATTGACCTTGACACACTACCGTACATCGGACCGTACACCTGACCAATCTTTTCTTTGATGTTTCGCCCCAAAACAGCCTCCAGTGCGCTCGGTCCGATCTACGGACCCCTGACACACTTCCGGACTTGCTGTTTGTTTTTGCTCGGTACAATGCTCGGTCCGGTGAAAAGTCAGGTAGTGAGTCGCCACCTTAAAAAACAAATCCCTCACTCATTCATTACTAATCATCAAATTTTTTCGATACGCAAGAGAGTTGAAATTTGGTACACTGATTTGTTCAGTTCTAAATAGGATAACGTGATGATGAAGCAATTAAAAAGACAAATAAATCTTATGCAGTTCTGTTTATAAGGGAAAAATTATTTATTTTATTAGGGAAAAATTATCTCATCTGAGCAGATTTCATCATCATCCGGAATATTTTGTTAGTCTATAGTTGTTCTAATAAAATACTGACATTTGCGTTTGAATTTTCAAAATTATGATCGGCTGATTTAATTACTATATTTAATTACTTTGATTACGTATTTTATTCTTAGACTCTGGGCCAGAGTCTCATTGACCACTATTTAATTAGAGCCTTCCATGGTCCGAGAGAAAAGAGGTACGGTCGCACATGTCATTCAAATTACAATTATTTTATACTGCTTTACAGAAAAAACATTAAAAGTAAAATCCAGTGAAGCCATTATGCTGTACAAATTTAACTTACTGTTGTAAAAAAGCGGCACCGAAAAACACAGCTAGATATTTCGACTTTCAAACACTGAGGCTAGAAACATAAATAAAACAACTTCATGGTTCCAAGCAATTAGTAAACAAAATTGTAAATTTAATTAGGCTATTTAATTAAGTATATTACGAGTTATAAGTATACGAGTATAACTCTTTCATAGTTCGGTTAATTCGAATAAAATTATCAATATAGGTCCTATGCGCAATTTAGCATACATTACAAGAGGTTGATTATATGTCCTTTGTTAGTGGGTGTCAACTAACTGTTTTTGATGTGCGGGGGTTACCTCTATACGTTGCGTCAGATTATTCTAAAGAAAATAATTACTTTAGTTCCATCATTTTAAAATTACTTATTTTGTTTAGTTTCTGTATTGTCTGATCATTCTGGTTCGCGAACTCATTCAAGTAAATACTGCCTTACACCCCTGAACCAAATTTAATCTAAATCGGATGTTCTGTTCAAACGCTATAGCTAATATAATAATTGAAAACCATTAATTAATTGTAATCGCTGTAAAATATTAATCAGCTATATTGAAATGGAAAAGTTCGAGCCTAGTATTAATAATAATTTAAAAATACTCTTCAAATGTAGACAAGACAACGCTGCAACAGCATCGGACTGGCCGAACTCTTATTGTAGCGAGTCTGCGCGTGCGTGTGTGGGACGTCGCAGTCCGATGTTTTTAGAAATGTACCCGCGCCTCACCCCTCGCCCTAGTTGGGCGCACCTGACTGTACTAGGACAGTTGTGATGGAAATCAGTGTACGATGGATATTTTGCCAAAGGTGATGAAGACTCTTAATACCTAATAATGAAGCTTATTTTTTTCGTCTAGTAGGATTATTAAAAAAAGATTGATCCCTGCTGGATTCAAAAGTGAGAGTTGGAGTTAGTTTATTGGTTTGTTTAAAGAGTATTGAACTTTGAAAGCAGATTTATTTTACAAATTTAATTTTTGAAAAAAAAGTGTCCCCGTCTTTTTATTTTTTAAATGAACCAGTCCTTTTAACTTTTAAATGGATCAATAACTTTTGAATCTGGGGTACCTAATCGTTTTTTTAATAAAAGCATGCTAGACAAAAAATAAGTTTTATTATAATTAGGTATTTTATATTTAGGACACTTATTGTTGTTTAAGACATTTTATGTATTGTGTAATAAAAGTTTTTCCAACAATAATTTGTAATTTTTCTTATAGACTCCTTTGAAAGAATCGTTTTATTCATGGGCCCCTCTTCAATAGAACAGGTGTTTTGCGATGGCACTGAAATGGCCTATGAGTTACTTTAATTAAATGGATATTTAATAAATTTTAATGAATTAAACATTATATTTTCAATAATTTTTTCATCATTAATAAATGGTAAACCTACTTAAATCAAACATATAAGTAAAATGTGAAGAAAATATTATTTTTCATACTAGTCAAACTTTCAAACTCAATTTTCCACAACTAGCATTTTGGCTTATAGGCCCTTCTTCCAGCTACCGCCTCAATTAACAACGTAGAAGAAATAAATTCCATGCTAGTTTATTTTGCTCAAATACTCATCTTTGGAGACAAAGCATTTAATCGGGCAAAAATAGATCCATCCATGTATAAAATTTGATGAAATGATTTGATACCAGGTAAAGGAGCTACATTTTCCCAAGGTTGTTTTTGAATCAGTTGTATGTGAAAATATCATCTTCTCCAAAATATTAATAAGGCTAATCTGTTATATTAATAGGCAATTATGTTTCTTTTTATCCTTTTTTCTCAGCTTGTGGCAATCGTAGGATAAATCTGAATATACCGTTAGAAAGGTAGTGTCCTGTAGATGAGCAGAATTTCATCATAATTCACATCGTCCCCGGGGCTACACCATACAGGCTTTCAAAGTTTCATTGTTAATCTTATGGAAGAAGGGCAATTGCTTGAACCATCAGACAGCTGTTAGTGTTGTAATGATAAATGCTAATAAAAAACAGGGAGCAGTTGTTTCAGTTATAAAATATTTAAACTGCTCGGGTTTAGATTTCAGTTCAACTGATTTTTTGTCAAATATCGATCAGGCGGTGATCTTTAGTATATATCTTAACAAGTTCGCTACCAGCCGCCGCATATATGCGGCGGTCTGGCCAATCCCACAGCCCACCAAAATAATCATGGACTTCCCTGTAGACCGGCCCTAGTGGTTGTGACTTATGCCACAGACCACGAATAGAAACCGTCCAAAATTAGTTTTCACACTTTAAAATATCTTAATTTCATTAAATAAAAAAATATATACAATTTTCTCTTCATTTTTGGTAATTTTTTGAGCGCCGCACATTTGCGGCGCATGGTCAGAGACTAAGTGACGCATGTTAGCGTCGGCACTAATATAACCTTATTTTTAGTCATAACCTTTGAAAAGCGAAAAATAAAATACGGCTTATACATAAAAACATTTTATTGAAATATTTAGTTTACAAAAAGAGTTGTTTACAATTCATTTTCGTAGTATAATTATGATGTTTTACAAGTTTACAAAATGCAAATGTTTATACATTTTTCTTACACAATAAACTTTTTTCAATATGTGTCATATAAGAGATTTGATGAATATTTGTGTAAAGATATATCAAATACGTTAAAAAATGTTACTTTCAAAAATACATTAAATAAAAATGTACGTAAAACATTTTAGTGACGTCAGTGATCGTTTTAGCCACAGACCAAGCGCCGCACATATGCGGCGGACTATCCCGTAGACCGCGCCTAAACTGTCTAACCATTAAAATAGACCGCTCTGAAGAAATTTCGTATTTAGTATCATGGAACCATCGCCGCAGATATGCGGCGGCAGTCTATTTTAATGAGCCCAGCCGCCGCATTTATGCGGCGGTGGGCTCTCAGTAGAACTCGCCCGCCGCAAAATTGCGGCGGCGGGCTGTGGTTACGATTTTTTTTTAACATTGTGGTAGCGAACGTGTTAAAAACTCATACCTACATTATCAGAAATACATTGTTCAGCAAAAATAAAAAATCAATGATGACTTAAAACTGTAATCAAAATACAAAAGACTAGTTGAAGTTTTTACTTCGTCCAAACATCAGAAACATTGACCGCCAATGTAACAGAATATACACCAAAGTAAATATGATTAAGAGGTACTTAAATGTTTAATAGAATAAAATTGCAGTGTAAGGCACTGTACCTTGATCCATTTACAAAAAAAATTAAATATATACTTAGAGTCCTGAAAATATCATTGTAATCATACATTTACTTTTGTGTCCCCTACATAACGTTACGTACGGGACAGTTTTAAAATTTCAATAACATTTTGGAATGAGGCAACAACATTTTTTTAACTAAGTACAGAGTTAGATATAGGCACCTCATGTTTAGATTATAAATCATTTATTGATATTAATTATATGGTTTGCAAAAATTAAACTTGATCATGTTTCATGTTACGTACGGGACGAACAATTTTAACAATCAAAATTAATGTAGGCCTATTATAATAACTTGTACTTACATACAACAACCGGGTAAGTTATCTACTGAAATCTGATTTTAGAATTCCAGTATTTCCAGTATATTTAAAAAAAATTCCAGTATCACTCGCGGACTATAATTTCAAACATGGAGTAACAATAATGACAATTTAATTAAATAATCGATATTGAAATAGATTTGTGTATAAAGATAAACCCCTTATGATTATGATTAATAAGTACTTTCCAACAATAACATTTTTGTTTAATATTTTTTGTGAAGGCTCTTAATTCACTCTACAGCTTTCTGTTCCTTCCGCTTTGTTTTGCGTTTATTTAATATGAAAAATAATCATAAAGAACATTTAACTACAAAAAATTATGAAATAGGTTAATACTTAAGAGTAAAAAAATAAGAAAAATATTATTAAAATTTAAGAAAGAAAAATAAATTTTGAGTATAAAATCAAACATTTCTAGGCTCCATTGTTACACAATGTTTACATTACTTGATCAACTATTTGAAGAAAACTACAAGTTTTCTTATTTTGGTTTGCAAACATACTTAAACAGCAAAAATGACTTGTAAAATATTTTTACATTATTATGTACGGATCAAATGAAAAAATCTATATATTATGCATTAAAAAAAAATACGTGTTTTAATAAAATTCTAAAATTCCAGTATCTATTTTGAAATTCCAGTATAATTCCAGTATTTCCAGTATCAGTAGACACCCTGAACAACTGAATGTCTGCAAATATGAAGTCAACCATTATGACTATTAAATAAAACTCATTCCAACTTTTTAATTCAGGTGTACAGTTGGAAAATGCAGCCTTGAACTTACAGTTTTTACTATAAGTAGAAATCAACTGATAATGAGACTCGTTTGATTGAAGTTATTGCAAAATAGAAGAGTACAAAAAAATCCAATGCAACTTTTCTTAGCTTTTTAGATGTTTATAGAACAGAAATTAGACAGTTTACCATGAAATTATTAATTTAAATTTTTAAGTGATAGTTCCCTGTTTCGGTGGAATGGCCCTAAATCTATACGGGATAGAGGAAATCCCCATTCAGCAACTTTTGCTGCGTGGGCAGCAATTACATTTTCCTCTATTTCAGAAAGGACAGGCTGTTTGCCATGACGTCCAGTGCATTTTCCGGTGAAGTGATCACTAATGGTTGATCGGGGCAGTGAATACTTTTTCGCAGCAGCACGAAGTGAAAGTTTATTTTCTTTCATGTCCTGCACAGCTTTTTTCAAGAGTTCATGTCTCTCATTTGAGTGATTCATTTTCACTAACTTAATTTCACTAAAACTTACTTAAACACTCCACTATTTGGACAAACTAATAACAAAAGAAATGAGAAAGCGTAGGCTATTAAGTTAAGCCAGAGAGACAGTGTAAACATTGCACTGACGACTGACGAGAAGCGCGAATATTTGATGCTTCCAGCCACTGCCGACTAGAGTGACCGAGTCAACAATGGCATACGAATAATATTGATTTTTTTGTTGTTGTAAAGAATACGATTGTAAACTTATCACAATATAGATCGCAACTAAGTTTGTAATCGAATAAAATCTCCTGTTTTCAGTTTCGTGTTTCCGAATTTAAGTTATATGCCTTTAGCCAGACAGCGATATTTCTTTGCTGTAGATTCGCTGTGTTGGCAAAACTGATAAAATATTTTACACAAACGAATCTGAGTTGGGAGACATTTACACCTGTTAGGGTGTTTATAACCGATTCCAACAAGACGTTATGTGAGAGGTTAGTGCTTTTGGTGTCTTCATTATAATAATTTATGTCGAGCGTAACACGGGTGACCGAGTCACCGTTCTACGGTATGCATATTTGTATTCTACATTAAATTCCGCGTCTTTTGAGTACCCACATGACATACTTTTAAAATAGTCTAGGCCTATCTGATGGATTTTCCTACCTTTTTCTGCATTTTCCGGCTTACTTAAATGATCGAAATGATTCTTACATATTTGTGATCAGCGTACAACATCCCGGTTATTTTGAATTACCCACATGACGTATTTCAGAACAAAAAAGTTGTTAACGGTTTTTACGATTTTCTGAGGGGAAGAACTACCATTTTCGAAATCAGCATAAAATTGCTGATATTTTGGAAAAAAAAAATGTCTATTCTTCGATGGTCATAGCTAGGCTAAATTCAAGAATTATTCTTAGATAAAAATACCACAAAACTCACCTTATAATGACAAGTCAGCTTGTAAACCTAACTAAAAAGCGGCTTCCACTGCGATAGAAAATCTTGTATCAATCATGATCAAAAGTCCTCATGAGGCGGGGAATATATACCCTACGTAATAGGCCTAGGCCTATACATACATAGCCTATAAGTCGAAACTTCGTTATCCGGCTCCACCATTATTATCGATGTGGAAAGTTCGATATTGCGATAATATTGCTAGGCCTATTCTATAGTTGATAAAACTACACGATATGATTAAGATTTTATCATCTGATTTAGTTTGGTTCTAATATACCAGTAATTAAATATAGGCCCTACCTTATGACAGCAAACAAATAACTGAAAATTTAACAAAAACTGATACAAATCTTACCATTGACTAATGATAGGCTAGGCCTAGTACCTAAGCTTAATAATAGCTTATAATCGAAATTTCCACATCGGTAATAACGGTGGAGTATGTTTTTGATCGCTTTTCTTGATACGCCTAGATAAAATACAGTAGGCCTACCTAAGCCTAGGCCTATATTAAAATATGACAGATAGCTAAGGTGTGGGTTAAGTTGAACTGAATATGAAACAAAGATCGCAATCACAACTTGAGAGTTTGAACCAATTGGGGATAAGGTAAATAATAAGGCCAAAAGGTAGCCTAGGATATTTATGAATTATAGCCAGGTGTCGATATAAGTTACTAACATAGGCCTATGCTTTAACTTAGAAGGCCTACCACTCACAAATTATATACACAGTTTCGGAATCTGATTCGACTAGGCCTATCCTAAGGTACAGTAATACCGAAGTTGAATAACAAGTGAGCTATTGTGAAGGGAAGCTTACCGGCCATTTTCCCGCCTTAAATTATCCCAGGACCACAAGATGACTAAATTTAGTTTAAGAACGATAAAGGGCAAACCGAATAAAGTAATTTAAATTCTAACGTAAAACAAATGATAAACAAATTAACTTAGAAAAATAATTTCAATTTATTAGGCTATAAACTACAAATTATTATATTAGGACGCCGGCAGTCAACTCACCATGGCGGCGGCGTCGCTTCCTTTTTTAGATGGTTGCTTCTTGCTGCTTTTAACCATGATTGAGAGGGTATAGTTTTAATCTTAACCCTACAACTATTTCCTTAAATTAATTATAAAATTAACTGAGATAAAAAACTAACTTTTATTGGAAAAAAGTAGACATCAAAGCTTTACAATAACACTCTCTTACTTGGTACAACAGCAAGGATCAAGCAAGAAGTAGAAGGGAGAGATAAAGCGAGAGACCGAGAGAGGCAAAGAGGAGAGCAGTGTTGCCACCCTTTGCAAGTTTTCCCTTAATCTACAGGGAAAATTACTCTAAATCAACTAAAAAATTTCGTAAATTACTCTAAAAATAAAATGGTTCCATAATAATAGCAAAATAACGTCAAAACACATTGAAAATATTTTGAGTCATATTATTACTTAGTCAAATACTTTTATCCCATTATTTATCAAATATATTTTGGATTTTCCATAAAAAAAGTCTTTAAAAACTCATACATCTTGATGATGAGGGCTGATGGGCCAAACCACAGACACTGTATTAGTTGATACAGTTTAACAGTTTGATATTAGTTTGATTATTAGTATTAGTTTGATATGTTTATCTATACTTATTTAATACGCTAAGGGGTTTTTTGTCTTGAGAACTCCTCCTACAATTTTCAACCGATTTTCAAGTTTTTGGTGTCGTTGGATAGGGCTTGGTCTGTAGTTGTTTCCGCCAAAAACTGATGAGAATCTGACTCAAAATAAAGGCGTTATCCATCACTGAAATCTCAAAATTTCCCATTTAAATAACATTGGGATTGAATAAAACATTTTAAACACCTATTAATAATCAGCTGTAAATACTGTAGTTTTGGTGATTACAGATGTTCACAATATTGGATTGGTCGGACGTCAATGATTTAGAGATAAAAGTTTACTAACATAGGCCTATGCTTTAACAACATTTGTATTGGATTAAAATAAATTGCTCGATTTCGAGCAACACGTTTACTAGTTTATTTTTATTATACTAAAGTTATAAGCTGAAATTGTAAAAAAAATAAGTCCCCCTAGCACATTCAAGAAAAAACAAGCTGAAGTTATAACTAAGTTTTAGGGTAAGTTAAAAATTGAAAGGAGCACCTGAGTTTCGTCATAAGAATATTAAATCTTTATTTGCCATTGACATGTACATGTATCAGCGAGTGTCAAATATAGGTAATAGACTATTAAAATAAAATAAAATTCTGGTTCTTAAAACAATAACTTATAATAAGACAGGAAAATTTATTAGGTCTAAAATGAAATGTTTCTTTCCTTCATAAACTCTGATATTGAGTAAAAAGATTTATTCAATAATCAGTTATAATTTATTTTTTATTTATTATTTTTTTTTTTTTTGTAAAAAGTAAGTTGGGTAAGTTTTAACTGGACAGTTTTATTAAGTTACGTTATTATAAATTTTGTGTGACATATTGCTTTATGACTCATAGTTACTTTTAGGAGTTATGTCCCGTATTGTAGCCATGGATTTCATTACAAAATGTCTGAAAATGTAATTTTTTTAGCTGTAGACCATAATATGTCTTAAATGTACATATTTATAATCGGAACTGTCTGAAAAGCAAGTCTAATAAATATAGGTTTACAGTGGGCATCAAAGGACTCGTTACAAATAATTCTCACAATCTTTTTCTGAATTAATAATATATCATGAATTTTTGGACTACTTTTTCAGAAAATCATACCATAGCGGTAAATACTCTGGAATAATGCAAAGCAAGACATTCTTATGTACCTTCTTATACCATTCTTATGTATAGCTGCCATCTGTAAGTGAAGTTAATCTTCTTATTAAATAAACAACACGAGAAAATCTTGTGTAGAATGTGGGAATCCCAATTAAGCTAATTATCTATGAACATATAAAAACAAAAATTACTGTTGGTTGGGTTTCAAATAATATTTGGTCTGCAGGTCTTAAACTAAAAAAAATATTTTGTGTTTTATCAGTGTTAATTTTTTTTTTTAATATTTCGCATATCATAGTGTATCTATGAGGGAATAATGGAAACAGGAAACTCTCTAATAATTTAGGATTCAAAGACACTTCCCAAAAATTTGATTTTTCTAAAGCCTTGAAGCCTTTTATTAGCAAATTCTCCGATAGGGAATATGCTATTACGGTAAGAGTCACAGTTAGACCTAAGCACGGGACCATTATACTTTTTTGTTTTGAGGTCCCTATAGAAGCTACCCAAGCAGCATTTCAACTAAAAAAAACTAAATAATTTCAAACCAATTTTAAAATTGTTTAGAAAATATTTTAATAGCCGTTAGACGTGGAATCTTTTTCACTATTGATAAAAGTTTTAAAATTGTTTTGAAACAAGTGTAAAATTGTTTCAAAGCAATTTTGATACAATTTTAAAACAAGATTTACGTCTAATTTTATATTACAAAAAAATAGTTTTATAAATTGAAAATCATGTTTTTTCTCAAAATTTATAACATAATGTATTTCTATTAGCCAACTGATTGAAAAAAATGTAAATAAAATCTATCAAAAGCTTCATGTCTTAACCAGGACTTAAATCAGCGATGACCTTTCACATTCTGTACAGATGCCTTTACCAACGTTTAACTGTTTAAACGTTTAACGTTTAACAATTATTGATTTGATTGAGCTACTTGGAATGCTTAGTTAACAGTTTATATAATTACTATTTAACATTTACAGCTTGACTTTTTCTGTTGCACTAAAGAGTTTCAAGTCAAAATTTTGAACGTCAAAACTAGACTCTAATGGATTAAAAAATGGACTATTTTTAGGTATTTAAATGACTTATTTCAGAAATTTGTTCGATAGTTAAATATTTTTTATGTAAAAATTTGACACAATTTGACTTTAAACTTTCAAGATAAGACACAACAACAAGAAAATAATATAAGAGACTCAAATAACCGCGTACGTGACGTCGTGTCATTTTTATCATGAGTTACACAGAAGGGAGCAGGGTCTGTTGTTCGGGGGGGGGGGGGGGGATGTTTATTAACAGTTGTCATTTTATTTGATATATGTTGACAGAAGTTTATGTGTAAAGTTTTTCTTGTGATAGCACCGAAATTTAAGTTGAATCGTTAAATAAAAATTAAAAAAAAGTTAAAAAAAAGTTAACTTAAAAAAAAGGTTAAAGGTAAAAAAAAGTTAATGGTAAATACAACACAGTGGGTATAAACATTAATTTAGAGCTTGTTCTTGATTAACATAAAATTTTAAATTCTTAGAAGTAGGTAATAACAATAATGATGTTGAATAATACTATACTTTAAGAAGTGATGATAGATCTTAAATCATTCGGGCTTATTTTCAGTAGCGGCTTGTAACCCGCCTGCGGCCCGTGCGACTGCACGGAGCGCCAGGGACGCGCCGGTTTTGGGGGTCGGCGCGGAGCACCGCTCAGGGCGACGGGAAGGGGGAGTCAGAGAAAGACATGCCCTTGAAAAATCGAGCAGAGAAAGGGGAAATGGCGCTTTTTATTATGTAAATGAACAGTTTTCCTTGAATTAGTTTTCTTTAATGGTGCAAAGAGAGCATGTCAATGATCTTGTTTTGATGATTTTGAATCTCGTGTTGATACAATCAGGAAGCACTTCATGAAAGACTGGAGAGCGTCCACCTAGGTTGCGATGCCGCCCTCCTATAAGCTTGTAGGTATCCTCTTCTCAATATGGGTATTCTAGTAATGGACGCGAATGGTAAGGGTCGGATGGCAGTTTTTGACGGTGTGCGCTAACTGGTGGACATCCCGCGGCGCCACCTTCGTCAAAAGAGACCAGATTGATACTCCTCCCAAACTGGTCTCTTTTTCCACGCAACTTCCTGGATTTAGCCTAGCTAGGTGGCGAATAGTTTGTGACAAAATAAATTTGTCGTTATAAGTTTGATTTTTACAAGAAAAATAAGAATAAGATAATGACAATATTTCCATAGATATTTTATTTCCGAGGATTTAAGTAGTTGAATGCCTCATAAAGAAATACTAAATCAGTAAAGAGTGTATGTAGACTACTTTATCGCTACTGCTATACATATAACGTGTTTTTATTGTCGTTACACAATTATTGAAGCTTGAATTCTTGGAATCAGAATGTCGTCGTTGCCGAACGCGCGTACTCTTATCTGCTCAGATAAAACTTTTGTCTATCAAGGTATATTAGGCTACTGTCCGGGAATTCAAAATTGTTACACATTCATGACATTTTAATTTTAATATTTTAAGTCAGTTGATACCTAACGTGATACCGTGTAGTGTCTTTCCAGTTATACTATGCCTTTCCAGTTATAAAAAACTGTGTTTGATCTGATTTGACAAATCAAAAGATTAGCTGTGAAGAATACAGAAAACGTAAAAGAAAAGACGAAGAAAACAGCCTTATTTCCAAGTAATTCTTGGAAATCTTTTATTTAAAAATAAATATTTTCCAACATCTTACGAGCTTGCACGTGAAGTTGGGGCTAAGCGCTCACGTGACATCGTGTCATTTTTATCATGAGTTACCCAAAAGGGAGCCGGGTCTGTTGGGGGGGGGGGGGATGTTCGGGGATAACATGGTGTTCAAAAGCGGTGGGGGGTCAAATTTGGTCTTTAATGCACCTGCGCTAAAAAACTCACCAACCACCCCTATGCTTATTTCACACGGTTTTGATAATTAAATTATAATAATGGTTGAAAATGAAAAAAATCAGAGTACTCAACTGTGTTAAATCTGGAGTGCTATTGACATTTGTATGTGATGTTAGTAGCTATTGTTTCAATCTCAAAATTACTAAAAAACATAATATTTATCAAATAGATTTCACGCTTTATATCATAACAATTTTCAAATTCTTTTAAACTTGTTTCAAACTTATATTAAAATTATTTTAATAGAGAGTTCACATCAAAAAAAATTTTGAACTTGTTTCAAAGTCCTATTAAAATTGTTTATAGAGTTCACCAACTATATCAAAACCATTTTGAACTTGTTCTAAACGGATTTCAAACTAGTTTTAAAACGGTTTTATTTCGAGATTTTACTAACTATGTCAAAACAAGATTAAGGACATATAAAACTTACGCTAAACCAGGTCGTTACTTCCTCTCTGCAGTGAATAGATCAAAGTCGGAGGGTATAGCTGCAGCAGTCGACCATATGTCGCTGGTTAAAGGGCTGCAATTTTTGGCTTGTCTTAGAAAAGATTAAAAAAATACGAGCAACAAGCCACGATAATAATCGAAGTCTAAATGAAGACTAAGAAATAGCACTGTCTTCTTGGAACTAGAAGTGCCCAACCCCAGTGGTCTAAAATAAGGGGCTAACCCCGAAGTAATGTGTTTTATATGGTTCCTGAAGGAACATGCCCGTGGAATGTGTGTGGGTTTAATAATTATGGCTGAGGAAAGAAACACACATCAATGTCGGTTAAAAGGATTCCCAACTCCGTCTTTAAAAATAAATAAATTCAAAACAAAGAAATTCCATTTAGTTCAAGAAAAATAGAATAGGCTTGACATTATTAATTTGATATTTTAATGTTTAACATTTTTTCTGAAAAAGCAAATGTCTGCAAAAGGTCCAAAAATCTTATGACATTTGATGGGAGTATATTCTAAGTAATGAACAAATTAGAAATTTAGTTTTTTAACATTTTGCTGAAAGTTTGCTGTTCCCGGTAGGCTTTATTTTATAATGGATTTAATTTCCTCTTGACAAGTGTTGTCAATATTATTTATAACCATGTTATTTATTTGTATTTTTCTGTAATCAGTTAACTTTCTTCGTGCTCGTTTTGTAGAAAAAGTTATTAATTTTCTTTTTAAATAAATCCTTAAAAATGTATATACATGTAAAAATTTATGTTACAGTGTTTTAAAATACAATTTATTTTTATTTTGAATACTGGCAATGTTTTCCTTAAATGACAACAATAATATTTATTTTAATTAAACTAAAATTACCCTCATGCAGTCAAATTACCTTAAAGCAGGGTATTACTCTGCAGGTGGCAACACTGGCCAAGAGTTCTGTGAGAGAGGGGGCCGTTAGCAAACGTGTGGGAAGAGGGGAGGGGTATTCACTGCGCGGGAGACTACAACGGACATCGGACATGCTTACAGACAGAAGACGGACATAAGGACACTCTAGTGCACTGCATATGGACTATCGAAAAAAAAAACGATGTGAAAACTCGATTAAATATTGTAGTGTATGAGGCAGGGGATATCATAGCACCTACGCACGTAGCAACGACAAAATAAAATTAAACGTGTAAACTAAAACGGAATCTTTTTCATAGTAACTACAAAAAGGCGGGAAATTTAAAGTTGAAATATTCTATTAGCGCCGAAGCAGTTATTACAATTTCTCGTTAGCACCTACACTATCATAGCACTATCATTAACTGTAGTTGCTATACTAGACGGTTTAGTTTTAACATAGTTGTTATTAGATTTTTCAAATTTTCGACAGTACCGTACATCTTAGTTTCTCGCTAACGCTGACAATAATGGACGGTGGGTAAAAGAACGAATCTTTAATGATTCGTTCATTATCTTTACATTCATTCTAGTGAACAACAGAACTCTCAGTGTTGCCAGTTGTGGGGGGATTTCCTCCAAATTGGGGAAGTTTCTTGGTGCTGAGGATTAATATAGTAGGCCTAATAAAGATAGAAAATTTTTGGCTTCTTTAATTTTTTACATACTTTAATCTCGTTGTAGGCTACCGTATGCAGGATGCAGCGAACAAAACGGAGGCTCTTCTGTCCCGATTGAGGGAATATGGTATTAAAGCTAATTATCAGAAAAGTGAATTTTTGAAACCTAGCCTCAACTTTCTGGGACACCAGGATTGATGAACTGGGAATTCATCCAACGGACAAACTGGTGAGTGCCATTCTCGAAGCTCCCTAGCCGACCAACGTAGCACAACTTAGGGCCTATTTAGGTTTGTTGAATTTTTATGGCCAATTTTTGCCTAATCTTTCTACAGTTTTGTATCCTATGCATCAGTTACTCCAGAAAAACCATTCCTGGAGGTGGGACTCGCAATGCTCAAAAGCTTTTAAGGAAAGTAAAATGTTGTTAACACAGAGTAATGTTTTAGTGCCTTATAACCCCAAATTGAAAATTCAAATTACTTGTGATGCAAGTCCGTATGGAATAGCCAGTGTGTAATGTCTCACGTGATGACGGATGGATCTGTTCGCCCCGTAGCATATGCTTCTAGGAGTCTAACTAAATCTGAGATGAATTATGCCCAATTGGACAATGAGGCTCTCGCAATCATCTATGGAGTTAAGAAATTTCACAAATATATTTTTGGTAGGCCATTCACATTAATTACAGATCATGCTCCACTCACAGCACTCTTAGGGGAGAAGAAAGGAATCCCAGTGTTGGCGGCTGCTCGCATGCAAAGGTGGGCTTTATAATTCTATCAGCTTATGACTATAACATTGTTTACCGTAAAGGGTCAGAAATTGTAGAAGCTGATGCACTATCACGGCTTCCTCAGAAACTTGATGCAAGTGTAGAGGAAAACTCAATCCAGTTCTTTGCACCGTTCCCAGAACTACCTCTCACTGCACGAGAAATCGGACAGGCAACCCGTAGAGATCCTGTAATTTCTAAGGTATTTGACCTAACTCTTCAAGGTTGGCCTCAGTACATGGACAAAGACGATCCTTTGAGACCTTTCTTTTTACGGAAAAATGAACTTTCAGTTGAAAACAATTGTGTTTTATGGGGTAACCGAGTAGTCATACCATTTAAGTTTCGAACAAATATTCTGGATATGTTGCATGAGGAACATCCGGGTATCTGTAAAATGAAGGCTTTGGCCATAAGTTTCGTGTGGTGGCCTAAAATTGACGAACAAATAGAACACATAATTAAGACTTGTTCCATAATGCCAAATGAGCCGTAAATCTGCCCCAAAGGTACATCTACAGCCCTGGACTTGGCCTTCGAGAAAATGGCAAAGAGTACATAATAATAATAATAGTTTATTTCCTTAACAATTTACATTGCATCGGATACAAGACAGTTATATGACAATTTGACGTTATTCCTAATTTATTTAAATTACTAAGTTATATGATTGCTTTGTCTTCTAAATAATCTTCAATTTTATAATATTTTTTTGTAATAATTTATTTTTTATTTTCTTCTTATAAATCTTGAAGTCTTGTTCTTCTTTTAAAATTTTGGGTAGTTTATTATAAATTTTTATGCCGTTATACAAAAGATGTTTTTCAAATAGAGTAGTGTTATGAACTGGAATTTTGAGGTTGTTGTTGTGCCTAATATAACAAGGTGTATTTTGAACTATAAAAAGAGGTAAATTTTTCTTTACAAACTTTAGGGTTTCTAATATATATATATACTGGGGAAGGTTAATATTTGATTTTCCTTAAAAATGTTGCGGCATGATCCAGGTAAAACAAAATATGCCTGTTTTCAAACAAAACAAAGGAAAAAGTCAAAATTTTTCAACAAACCAAATCTTTTAATTGGCAATGAACAACTAGAATTAACATCGACTGTCGATTTTCTAGGGGTGAAATTCGATGATACGCTTGACTGGCATGAACAGCTCTCAAAGATAGAAAGCAAAATTGCTAAGGGTCAGTTTGTTATCCGTAATTTACGGAAATTAGCAAACATTGATCTTCTGAAGACAGTATACTATTGCCTAGTCGAGTGCCACATCACATATTCCATTGCCCTGTGGGGAGCCACAAATCAAAATTGGAAAGGATTTCCATTGCTCAAAAGAAAACCATCAGGTGTATGTTAGGGTTGCCTTATCAGTCTCACTGTAGATAATACTTTGTAAATTTAAGGATTTTGACAGTTCCTTCATTGTACATTCTTGAAATCTGTTCATACATAAAATCTCAGTCTTCAGAGTATGTAAATCACAACCATAGCTATAACACAAGACAAACAATTTTGCTGTTCAACATAGATTATTATTATTATTTTTCTTTTTAAGCCAATGTACTCAGGACTCAAAGTTTTTCAAAATTTGCCAGAAACAATTAAACAAATCAATGACCTTTGTAAGTTTAAGAGCACTTTGAAATCATTTTTAGTGGAAAAAGCTTTTTATTCATTGGAAGAATTTTTTTGTACTAGGGCATGAAATCCTATCCCCCCAAACCAATCAACCCAATTAATTTAGGACAAGATGACCCGGAGGACATGACGGGCATTTGGACAACCCCAACACTTTTGAGCCACTTGGGAGCTTCACAAGGTACAAGGTACAAGGTAAGTTCCAAGTAGGCAGAGGCCAAGGGGTGAGGGGGGAGGTTAGAGCAAAGTACAGTCAATGACTACAAAATTGGTATAGTCTGACGTAACGCTGTGGTTCAACAATAAAGTCTAGTTAAATCCTGGGGTCGGGCCAGCTGGAGCTGCGTCATTGTTTCCTTATCCAGCTGATAAGATATCTACAGGGTGATCAGGCCTGTTGCTGGTTGTGGCAAAATTTAACTCCTGCTCATTTTTCTTGAAATTGAAATAAAATAAAATGGTTACACCTGATAAACCTTAAAAATCACGATAAGCAGAATTTTGGTGAAATCTGATTCAAACGATCTAGCACTCTTATGACCTACATGCTGCAGCGCTCGTCCTAAAATGAGACATGTCGTCGCCGCGTTTAACCCCGTTTACACGCAACGATATATCGCAACGATCTGATATTGCACCAACAAATCGTTGCAATAAATTGGACATTGATGTTCCGTCTACGCATAGATTTTTTGCCCCAACTTTCTTCGCAATTTGTTGGCCTTGTCTCAGTTGCGATCAACATGGAGGAGATGCTGGTTTGGTGTCCATGTATGTTGTCAAGAGTAGCAAGAAAGAGACGACACAAACTAAGAAGTAAGTGGTGTCGTTCTTATGGCTTCTCAAGAGAGATACATTTTCGCATGTGAGACTTCTGAGAGAGTTGAGGGATGAACCGAACGACTGGCGCAACTATATGAGAATGACTCATACGTGGAGTTGCTTCAATCTGACCAGGGGAGCACTGTTTATTTACTGTTTTGATTGCAGCGATAAGTTGAAGCTCTGTTTACACGTTCCATTGAGGGCGTTGACAAGCATCCACCGCAAAGCGGTTTGTTTACGTTTTTTACTATCAAGTGACAAATCCCACAAATAAAACGTCTGGAATAAGTCAGTTGATTGGCAAAACGTAAACAAACCTCTTTTGCTGTGGATGAACGTGAACGGGTCCAATATGTCGCTCCAACCTTGCGATTTCGTGGTCAATCTAGCCAGAAAATCAAATTTTTCATTTTTCGTCCAACCCCGATATATCGCAGCGATCTCCCGTTTACACGCTCCGATCATCGCAACGATATGGTTGGTACCCATCAGATCGCTGCGATATATCGTTTCGTGTAAACGGAGCTTTTCACTGGCCATGGCATAGTGCCATATAAATTTATTTTCATTAACTGTCTTCAAAACAGTAATATCTTGCACATTTAATTTTTCAGTTGCGTAGTATTCGTTGTGATAATTTTATAACTAAGACCTCTAGCAAATAAAACCTTTGGTTAAATGTTTTAATAGAAGGTTTTTTACAATAATTTGCACAATACTATTATCTTTAAAGTTCTAGAATAAATAAATCACTTAGGGGGAGAGTTCACCGGGGATTTTGCCCGCCCTGCCTCCTCTGGTTGACGGGGTCGGGCCTGCGTTTGACCTCGGGGCCAGTTCGACAGTATCCGCCGGTTTCACATCTGGCGCACGTGTGAAGATTTATTACTTTCTTGTGCTAGCATGTCAATAGAAATGACAAGCACAAGCACAGCTGTTTCAGAGATCGTTCTGTGACTCCTCGAAGAGCCACGTCGTTGCAAAGCGAGCATGTGAGTCCGATCGAGACAAAATTTGATAGAGGTGTGTAATCCTATGTACCTTTATTAGGGTGAGTTTGTAAACTAGGCATATCGACTTATTGGAAGGGGTAGTTTTGGGGGTTTTTTACCCCAAAAATAAAGTTTTTGCGTTTTTCATATGTTTTTTTTTTTAATTTTAATTTTGATTTTTGACACTGGAATTAGCCCCAAAATAATCTATATATTAATAGGCAAGCATGTTCCATATCCTCCTTTTTTCTCAGCTTCTGTGCATTGTAGGAGAAATCCGTGCATACCGTTAGAAAGGTATAGATGAGCAGAATCACGTTTTAATTCACATCGGCCCATGGGTCTACGCCCTACAAGCTTTCAAAGTTTAAATGTTAATCTTATGGGAGAAGGATAATTGATTGAATCATAAGACAACTGCTGTAATAAAAAATGCTAGCAAATAAGGAAGAACAGATGTTTCGTTTATAAAACATTTTAAAACTATTTTCCTCAAGATCAACTGAATTCATTTTTGGTCGAATTTAGACCAGTGGGCGACCTCTAGTACAAATTATTATATTGAAGCTTTGCTGTGTATCTTCATTGTTTACCGAGATGTTAAAAAGTCTTAAGACAGTACATTGTATTTCGGGGCTCCAATCTTATGGAGGGTAAGGATGTGTTAATATATTTCAATCATTAACCAATATTTGTGGATGAAACTTGGTATTTAGCTTCATTTTTTGAGGTCCATCCATTTATGGTAGAAATATTTGTTTTTGTAATTATCATGGCATCAAATCTGCATAATCTTTTCGAAATGTCAATCATATGGAGAACAGGCAAACCCCTTTATTATGGAGATTAGACATTAATGTAATTATTTATGAGCACTTGATGAAATTTTTAACAGGTTCATATGGTCAAAATTAATATTACTAATTTGGAAATTAGATGAGTACGCAGGTCTGTTGCGGCGGGCGTATTCAATTTTAAAGAAATTTGATAACCTTTATAATAAACATTGGTGCATATTTGGTTATGAAAATGGTTTTTTCTGCTATTGTGTGACAAACATGTAAACATATCAAGGAGGGCCACATCTTCTAACATAAAAAAGTCTGTAGTTCATTGATTGAAGGAATTTTAGCGAATTTCCCTATAGGGAATACGCTATTACGGTAGTAGCCATGGTAAGACCTAAGCCCGGGACCATGTTACTTTTTCATTTCGAGGTCCCCAGAAGCCAAAAACAATGTTCGTTCATTTTCATATATATGTATATATATATATATATCTATATATCTATATATCTATATATATATCTATATATATATATATCTATGTGTCCGTGGTACTGATAACTTTTGAAGGGGACCTCCGATTTTGATGAAATTTGGTATGAAGGTGTATGACTAGGTCTATTTTCATGAGTTCGCGAACCAGCAAGATCGGGTTATGGGAACAGGGTTTTATGGGGTTTCAAAAGGGTCAAAAATGGGTTTTTTGCATTTTTGGAGTATAATTTTCAAAATTCAACAATTTTAACTAAAACCATTTTAAAGAGCTTAAAAAAATAAACAATTTAGTATTTTGAATTTTTAACTTGGCTTAACAGGTTACGGAGAAAAGCCAAAAATAGGTTTTCCATGTTAATCTTATGGGAAATCAACGAAACCCTGTATCTTGCTTATTTATTGGAATAACTTGATAAAATTTGGTATGTAAATTCACTTGGTAGGATTCAACTAAAAATTGCTTACAACACCCACATGGCGGCAAACCTACGTACTCACCCCTATGGGGTTTATGGGGAAAATGAAAAGAACACCATAACTTGATAATTTTTGGTATGTACATTCAATAGGGAGGATGTAACTGATATTTGCTTACAACAACCACATGGCGGCAAACCTACGTACTCACCCCTATGGGTTTTATGGGGAAAATGAAAAGAACACCATAACTTGATAATATTTGGTATGTACATTCATTAGGGAGGATGTAACTGATATTTGCTTACAATACCCATATGGCGGCAAACCTACATACTCACCCCCATGAAGTTTATGGGGAAAATTAAAAAGTGCCGAATATTGAGACAGTTTGACATTTACCTAACGTAACTATTACATTTCCTAACAAAACTAACATTTTCTAACTACATCCCAAGTCAGCAAACCTACATACCCATTCCTATGGTGTTTATGGGGAAAATACAATATCTTAAGATCGTTTGGAAATTCGCTGAGTACGCAGGTCTGCTGCGACGGGGGTATTTTTAGTTGTTTCTTCACATGTTAGCTCTGTGCTGATAACAAGAAAATGTAATACGTCGAACTCCTCATATTGTAGTTCGATAAAGACACGCTAGAATGCGCTGCTTTAAAAGAAACTAATCCACCCAAACCAACCAAATTGTAGTGTTATTTACAATCTAATTTGCATTTTGAACATTGATATCATTAATTACGATTAGCCTAATTAATAATCAAGTCAATAGTCATTTGTGAAATATAGTTTAATAATAACAACAAAATATAAAGTGAAACCAATTAGACAGGGTTTATATGGTTTGAGGTTCTTAATGTGGGAGATTTTATCCTATATCCTATACTATAATAAGAGTAAGGTATATTTGTATCTATATGTATCCATGCACACGGGTTAAAAAAACTGCTCAACCGATTTGCTTCAAACTTTGCTAATAACTTAATTATGGGATAAAAAATACTATAAATACAGGTCTCTATGCCAATGAAAATCTTATTTCTTTATAATCTTTCATTTAAATAAACAATTTCAAAATTGGATTTAGGAGTTCACCTATTGTTATTCTCATGAATCCTATTTTATTCTTGTTTTCAGTTGCTATCACAATGTCAATTATCACAAATTATTATTGGTTAAAATTATTCAAAGTATTTAATGTTCAATTTATATGTTTGATATAATTTTAATACATGTTTTTGTTAAAAGTCTTTTGATCGATCATATTTTATTTGTTGTTACTTATCTGTTACTGTAGCATTAAGTTATTGTTATCATCTTGAACTAAATTTCACTATATCACATTGTGTTTATTATAAAATTGTTTAAATCTGCTGGGAAATAAATAAACAAACAATCAAACTAACAAATAAATCAATAAATGAAATAAAATAAATAATAAATACTTGGCCGACCCGGGCCGCACCGGCCTGAGTGTTGCAGCGGGCTATCCAAAAGTACATATCGATGGTTGGTACCCGACGACGGCTCGTTCTACACGTTCGATCGTTTGGGGCTCCATCCCAACATGCTCGGTGGATTTGTTCGGTCGGATGCTTGGTTCGACAGCACCGCCCAACTGAAACTCAGTCATACCTGACGGTGTGTAGGAAACTCCCAAAATGTCAAGTTGGATGTTGGGTCCAACTTCAGGTCAATTTTCAACTTAACAACTTCAATGGACTTTCAACTTGTTTTCAATGGAGTAGTACAATTATGGTAGTCCTAATATTTATCACTGTTGGTGAGATAACATAAGAGATTTTCGGAAAATGAGATACTAAAACATCGAATATGGTAAAAATGAACTTCCATGAATAAAAAGCAACGCAGGAAATAACGATCCTCATACTGTCACTTCATATTCAATAGCATTTTTTTGCAGACTCACTGGCATCGTTTCTTTAATTAGCTTTAACTTCATCCTCGATAAACACACAAACCTCTTCCACTTTTCACGGATATGTCAACAATCAATTGACATTCCCCGGAACACAGGTGCACTCGCGAGACAGACAGTTAGACATTTTAGGAAGCGGATGTTTCCTTCAGTGACTGAAGTTCAGTCCCCCCGTCCCCCTCTTCCTATTTCCGTGCGAATACAACCTAGTCAATCAAATCGAGGGATCCAGATTTTGAACAGCGCCTGATGACAAGTGATGCAAAATGTGATACATTACTGCATCACGTGCATTATGTGTGTATTGCGGGTCTAACGAAACGTAAATTGAAGGCACTAAAACGTAAAAAATATATAAAAAAATCGTAATAATATCTAGATTCCGAAGATTCTAGTTCCGAGAAGCGGAGTCCCGGTTTCACCGAGTTGGATAAACGAAAGCGTACCATACCACCGTTAAATAAATATATTTAAAAAATTATAAACAGTAAAAAAAAAAAAAAAAATGAAAAAAGACCTCTTGAGTTACATCCCATTCCAATGGAAAGATCTTCGTATCTATTTTTAAAACAATGCGGTTAGATGAATCAAAAATCAATAAATTTTAGAAAAGGAACAGGCAACAAGTGACATTCAGCAGGCCGCTGCGAAGCGCCGCTGGGCTGGGCTCATTACTATTGATAGGATGGTGAAACATTGAATGAGCGGCCGCTAACGGATATGACAGACTAAAAGCCTTTCACATTTTATTGGCAATTTCAAAGTGACGTTCGGAATTCATTTATTCAGAGAACCGAGTATCTGTTATTTGTGATTGGTTCGAATTCTGTTAAACATATTTGATTATAGTGGTCATTGGTTTTTGACCGAGTGTTTTATATTTGAGAGGGGATGAAACTTCAGCAGTCATATTTATTTTAAAGTGGCTCAATTTGTTTGTGCATCAACCTTGCAACAATGCAAATAAAATCCTCATAAAACATGGAGTTGTTTTATTGTGAACACAACTGATGCTGCTTTATGTCTTGACCAAAGATTCGTTGGTCTTGACCAATTTTAATGTTTGAGGGAGCATGAAAATTGTCTCAGCTGTTTTTTCAATAATCTTAGCACTAGACTTTAGATATTTTAATTCTAACTTGTAGCTCTTTAAGTTATTTCTTTTGAATACAAGATTATCATGATTAGTAATTAATTCAGGTCTAGCAACATTGTACCTGACACCATAAAGTGGTACATTACTGAATCAAATTCCAACCCGTTGCTTAATAAAATAAAACAGTCACATAAAAGTACTGGTTCTAAATGAGAGCTCGGCATTTGACGAAAGTAGTTTTATAATGGCGTAGAAACTTGCTGTTTACTCGTTCACTGTACGGATTGTGTGTAGCTTTTTTACACAGTGCCACTTATAAACTGTTTACAATGTACAGAGTTTGCATCGCATTGTTGGTGGGAAAAAGGGATACCATAGAATTCTTGGTTATGAGGAGACTCCTGACGGTGCGTCTCTTTATAGTCACTGAGCTTGGAAGGACCCCATCCCAGGCTGAGCAATTCGCCCTGGAAGGATATGACCTGATCCTGATCACACATCAGTGAAGACAATCAATGATCAAAGATGGAGATAGCGTTTTCGTTTGTAGGAGCATGACCCTTGAAGGGGTTAAAGCCTTGCGGTTGGCACCAAAATAATCATCGAGAAGGACTTCAAAGCCATAGAAATTGAACTTGAAATTGTTGGAGAAAAAGCCGTTGTGGCCGGGGATTTATCACAGCCTAGAGGGTGACCGGGCATCTTTCTGGATCGACTAATACGATTCAATCTCACGGTTAGCCGACCGTGAGTTGTTCTGTGTGGTGATTTCAACATTCCTTTCCAATTTGACAGAGCCGACCCATACAGCACAAGATGTCCGATGGATATCCAACGGATATCCGTTTTGGTCCGCACGGATGATCCGTGGATATCCGCCCGATATCCTGGATGTCCATCGGACATCCGATGGATGTGAGTTTGTCAGGGTTTCGTCCGGAATTTAGATGTCCGTTTACGGATATACAGGACATCCGATGGATATCCGCCGATATCCATAGGACATCCAATGGTTAGCCAAATGTTGTCCGTTATTGGACATCCGTTAACGGATATACAGGACATCCGATGGATATCTGCCGATATCCATAGGACATCCAATGGTTAGCCAAATGTTGTCCGTTTTTGGACATCCGTTAACGGATATACTGGACATCCGATGGATATCTCCCGATATCCATAGGACATCCAATGGCTAGCCATATGTCCGTATTTGGATATCCGTTAACGGATATACACGACAACCCACGGACATAAACAGCTGTCAAAATATTATTCATATTCATTGGTCGGATTCACGTTCTACCACCGCAACCGGGATTGTTGATTTTTTTGCGGTTGGCAAAAAAGGCACGTGAACGTCAACAATCAAAATCCCGGTGGGTTCATAAGACGGCAGCAAAATGACGATCAAAGATGGAGATAGCGTTTTCGTTTGTAGGAGCATGACCCTTGAAGGGGTTAAAGCCTTGCGGTTGGCACCAAAATAATCATCGAGAAGGACTTCAAAGCCATAGAAATTGAACTTGAAATTGTTGGAGAAAAAGCCGTTGTGGCCGGGGATTTATCACAGCCTAGAGGGTGACCGGGCATCTTTCTGGATCGACTAATACGATTCAATCTCACGGTTAGCCGACCGTGAGTTGTTCTGTGTGGTGATTTCAACATTCCTTTCCAATTTGACAGAGCCGAGATTCAAATGCTTTTCAAAATTTACTTGTGAAACATTGACTCCAATACTTTTTACGAACCCACTTGAATTTCTCAAAACTCAGAGAGGTGTATTGACAATTTTTTAGTCAATGTACAGCCAATCCAGAAATTCATAGTACAGACTTTCATTTCAATCATACCGATCAATTCATTGTTCTTCATAACGAAACACTTACAATTATAAAGTTCATCAAAGTAAGCATCGTAATTGAAACCTTCAAACCCTTCCTATAACTTATTTAGGAGACTGAGAATATTAATTTAGTTATACCTCAATTAGCGTAAATTAACTTTGGTTGAGAGACAGCAGAAGGTGAGTTCCAGATGCCAGGAACCACCCAGCAAACGTTTACAGATTTCAGTCGTCGATGGGGCTGAACGTGCAGGTAAATGACCGCTTAACAGCCAGGATAGCTAAAACTGGTAATCATGGAAACGAGAGTAAAGTGTGGGATCGTTACCAAGGAAATGGTAGGAATAGTGGGTAAAATGGTGCCAATCACCGGGGACAACAAATTAACATATATTTATCACTCTTATATGTAGTTTAACCTCGCTGCTAAAAATTACTCAGGAGAAAACATGTTAAAACAATGGAATGAATCAAATTACAAAAATACTAAATATCAACCTTTTATCTCGATATAGTTAACAGATTTTTTAGATTGAGATGTACAATTTTAAAGCTTATGATCTAGCGCTTGTGGGAATGGTGATTGAGAAGGCAATTTCGTTTCGGGCTTCGCCCCCCTAGCCTTTAGTTTATTTCTAGAGGGGGCTTTAAAATTTTGACCAACTTTCATTACGAGATTTTAAAATGTGCTTTGTTACTTAACAGCAGAATACCTTCAAATTAATTTTTAAGTCAGTTTGTAAATAAAAATAGATCGTCTGTTATTACATAACTAACTTAGATATTGTTTGAAAAGTAATGTAATTCCTTCGAGTTGTACTGAAGGAGAGTTTCCCACAAATAGAAAGAAACATATTACAAAATGCGCAATTTGCTCACTGGTTTAGGTGGGAAACATTTTGCTGTAGATGCTTCATCAATGTAAATTATTATTTTTGTTACCCTACAAATAAATGAAATATAATAAATTAGAATATCATGTGATGGTCCCTTAAATAGTTAGAACCATTGACTATGAATACACTTATGTAATATCTAATCTATCTTCTATCTATATATTAATACGCAAGCATGTTTCATTTCCTCCTTTTTTCTCAGCTCGTGTGCATCGTAGGATAAAACCGCTCATACCGTTAGAAAGGTGTAGTCCTGTAGATGAGCAGTATCACATTCTAATTCACATCGGACTCCAGGGCTACGGCCCACAGGCTTTCAAAGTTTCAATGTTAATCTTATGAAGAAAGGAGAATTGAATTAATCATTAGACAGCTGTTGTAAAAACAACTACTAGAAAAGCAGGAATAACAGATGTTTAGTTATAAAATGTTTTTAAACTTCATGGGTCAAGATCAACTGAAATTTTGATCGAATTTCGATCAGGAGGCGATCTCTAGTATATACTAGGAATACGCTCCGATGTCCGTCCCGTACAAGAATTTTTTACTCACTTTTTGAGATATTGGTTGACGCCTATTATATAGGTTATTTTTGTTGTTTTGCGTTATATTATTATTATTATTTTGTTTTTCTTTGTATTATAGTAATACTGTATTTAATTCAGTTCTCCATTGAAACTTCTTTTGTAGTATTGACATTAACCCTTTTTATTGTATTTAGATCCACAAGTTGTTATAAAATCAGTGATTGCTAATTCTATTGATATTGTAAGCCTTATAAAATTAAAGTAATAACAGGAGTAGTGTGTTTTTGGGAAGGCTGGCTCATGACGTCATCACGATGACGTCAGCAGTGATGACGTCATCAATGACGTCACGAATGACGCCACTAATGACGTCATATGACGTCACATGACATCACACCTATGACGTCATGATGACGTCATTACCGCTGACGTCATCATGATGACGTCACTGACGTTAATTAGGTCAAGGTCACGCAAGAATACAAAAATTTTTTTTTGCACTTTTGCGAATCCTCAAATTTTGCTGAGAAATTGAAATTTCTCGAGGAATCACAAAAGTGCAAAAAAATATTTTTTTTATTCCCTAGCGATCAGATTCTCGACCTAATATATCCGTCAGGGGTCATTGACCCGTCCCAGCAGCCCCACTTGAAAAAAAAAATTATATTTTACTTACCCACCACAAGACTGAGAGCCGAAGAATAATTTCTTCAAACACCCGACAGTGCGACAAACGACACGCGATCGGAACAGCACCGCGTCCGAAGACGTACTGACTTGTACACAGACGGTATCCCAGGTACCCGGCTCAGTGGTGGGGATAAGGAGGTGGTGGGGGTAAAGTGGTCAGAAGGAAGAAAAATTTAATTTTTTACAAACAACTCGTCCCAGCCGGTCCTTTACCGTAACTCGAATTGGAAATATTTCCTGAGAAATATTTATTTTTATTCTTTCTCAGGTGATCTTGGAACTTGTGAAATTTGAATCAAACCAAAAGTGAAAAATTTTTTTTTTGTTATTTGAAACTTTGCCGAAAAATTAAGAAATGTTTGATATTTGGCTAAATATTTAAATTTAAACTCAATATAAGTAAATTGAGTGCAAAAAGTGAGATGTGCACACCACAAGAGTTGAACAGCAACTGAGCAAGTCTCTCCGTGTATCTGAGGTACTCGGCAGGGTGGTGGGGATAAGGATTTGGATTTGGGGGGTAAAGTGGTCAGATGAAATGAAAAAAAAAATTTTTTTTTGCAAACTATACAACTGAGTTTGTTATTCAGCAATAGGCATAAGAAAGAAAAAAATATTTTTTATCCACATTGCTCAACGTGTTCAAGGTCAACCATTTGAAGTTTAAAAATTTTTTTTTTTATTTTATTTACAAAAATCCTCCTTCATCCCCATATGTGCTGTCCGGACTTGTGCTTGATGTTGTCGAAGAATTTTCTTCACAGCAACATGTTCCTTGTGTATTTTGGACTACCCCTTCTGCTTCATCCATACTGTCGTCGATGAGTGGACAGTCGTATTCCAAGTTCATTTTTATTATCATGCCTGGATTTTGAAGTAGCCGCATGTGCAATTTTTCATAGATTTCTTTTAGGTATTGAAGGTTGTCAACAAGTAATTCCCACTTCATTGTGTGTGTGGTGTAACCTTTAGCGTAGCTGAGTTAGAAATGAAGTCAGACTGGCATGTAGGATTGGTCTTTTGAAATTGTGGTGGTGGGGGTAATTAATACAACCAGACAGGTTGAAACATGTTCAAGGTCAACCATTTGGAGTTTTAAAAAAGAAAATTGTATTTAAAGAGTAGTGTTGAAAACTGGCAATTTGGCTGCTTTATCTGTACACTCGATGCATCTTAGGCAGTATACAACTGCGTATACCAAGTAGAAGAAGATTGCAATTAATAAGGCCAAGATTATGAAGAGATCTAATTTTAAAATCTTCTGAATTAGCATATGGTCCTTCCTGATCCGTCTTTCTTCCATCCTTCTTTCCATCATCTCCACTAGATCCACATGCTGGCATCTCCTCCTCCCCAGGCTTTCCGCTTCATCGGCCTCATATATTGGTGGTGGAACATCCATGTTTGCAGCTCAAAAGATGAAGATGTAATGAAACACATTGGTGCTGCATCTCAGGTCTCCAAGAGGAAAAGTGGTAGGGGAAAACCTGAACATGTTAGAACATGTTCAAGGTCATCCAATTTGTGTTTTAAAAAAATTATATCTTGCTACAATACTGTAGCAAGATAGGTTTTTTTTTATTTTGTTTTTATTTTATCATTCCTTTATTACAATACAAAAATATGCATATTGAAGTACAATGAGGATACAAAATATAAATATTAGTCAGGAGAAATATTCCAAGTTTGGACTGGCTTGAGTCTTCATGGATGATCTGGAGGAGTAGGCTGAAGAAGTTGATGATGGTGACCTAGGCGGCTCGTCATCCCTGGGGACATGAGGGCATTTTGTGTTGCAAGCAAAAATTTGCATGTTTAATCGGTATCCCTGTTCGATTAGTGATTTAAATTCTTGAACAATTTCGTTTAATTCTTGCAGATTTCTTACAAATACTTCTTCATAATTTGCACATTTTACAGTCAGAGCCATCTTGATGTTTTCCGTATGATGTCCAAAGGCGGAATGAATATTAGCATGGTCGTTTGAAGGAAGTATGAAATAGTGGTGGGGGGAAGTTGTTTACACGCTGTCTGATGAGAGGTGGTTAAATTTTTGCCAACTAAACATATTGATTGAACAAATGGCGCAAAGTTCTTTAGGTGTATGGTAACTTAAAACTGGAGCCACATGACCATATTGTAAACATCCATCATCTTGTAGGAATTGTGCCGGGTTGGATACAGCGGCCCTTCCACAACTTCGACAAAATTTTGTACCATCACCAAACTTGTACCAACCAAAAGTGTTGTAACCTCTGTTGTCTAGCTTGTACTGTTTGATAAAAATTTTAATTTGTTGAGGAGCGTTGGATCGTAAAGTATGGCTAAATAGCTGTTGATCTTCAATAATTTTTCTTACACAAAGCTCAAATAGGGTGCTCATTGTTTGACAGTTGCAATCAAACTGAACTTCTTTACAGTCTGTATGCTGGTAACCTGAAATGGTGGGGGAAACACACACACACACACACACACACACACACACACACACACACACACACACACACACACACACACACACACACACACACATATTGCTGTTTGAAAAAAATTTATGTTTAATTTGTGCAAAGGTCAAAGGTCAAGGTCACCCCTTAAAAAGGTCAGCTTTAAAAAAAAGGCAACATATCAATATGTGAAAAATGTTTTTTGTTTCACATATTGATATGTTGCCTTTTTTTTGTTTTTTTTTTGTTTTTGTTTTTATCTTTATTTAAAACAGTACAAACAAGATTACATGACAAAAATATATATAGTTAAAAAATACAAACAGATACAAGAAAGAAAAAATTATTTTCTTTTTAACACTGCTGCTTGTCTGCGATGTGGATGGTAAGCTCGGTGGAGTTGCTGCCGCTGCATCCGTGGGACACCAAGTAGAGACATCCTGGTTGTATGGAGCGGAGATCTTCGTTTTGGAGTAGGTGTACAAATCTTTTGGGCAGGTAAATTTGGAATTTCGGCTCATCTCCCGGAGTGTATGGGGCTTCGCTCAAGCTGCAGCAGATTGCCTCGCCGACTGTAGTTTCCATCTTCTTCATGGTATGTATAATATAATGTTTTTCATCCTTCAGCTCTGAACCTTTTTTTACCGGCAAAATTGTAGACTTGGAGTGGGCGTTGAATTGTTCCACCAAAGTCTGCAGAAACTGGTTGGATGCCATGGTTGTTCTAGAGGTCCTCGCTGTCTTCTTGCTCTGAGATGTTGTCGTCTCGGAATCTCGAGTAATACTCGTGCCAGGTCTTGGTCTGCTCCTCGCTTTTATAATCGCCGTTACCCCCACCACCATCGCCGATTTCTCCATCTTGCAGGTAAGTCGCTAATTTTAAAGCGTTTTTTAACGCACAGTGCCTGTCCCTTTCATGTTCCACACTTTGTGTGCAAATACAAATGTTTTCAGCAATAAATTAAAAATTTTTATCTATTTGCACATCTTTAACTGGAGTAGATGTAAATTGTTCTATCCATCTTTTCTTTTCAAGTCCTTTTGTGTAAATATTAGTAAATCTGTTTGAAAATTGAGTCATAATATGATACAAGTCTGAATAACTGGTAAAACCGTCATACCAATCGATGTGATGAAAATATTTCCAAGTCCATCGGTTTGTTGTTGCGGCTTTGGTGGTTAGTGAAGAAAAAGAGCATGGTGGTTTAAATAAAAATGTGTAAAAAATATTTTTATCTAAATCGTAAAATACGAGTTCTTTAATTATAAACCGATCATCGTTACCACGAAAAGCTTGAAATTCAATAATACCCGGCTTGGACTTTATTTCTTCTTCCATGTCCATTTGAAAGGTCACCCGTCTATCCATCACGGTGTCAGAAGGTCAACTGTTTTCCACACCACGGTAGGCATTTATTTATGCCAGGCCGTACAGTTGAAGGCGCGTTGGTGTATATTTAACGTGGGCACCATCCCCGGTAGGCCTACACCCACAAAATTTTGAATTTTTTATTAAAAATTTGCCAATTCAAGTGTAAAGTGTTGTGAAAAAATTAAAAATTTTACTTAACTTTCCATCTGGTCATTTTTGTTGTAGTCATTCTCATCACTTTGATCCTTTTCATCACTGAAATGTGTTTCTTCATCCGATTTTACAAAATTATTTTTTTCTTGCACATATTGTTCCAATTGTCTCCACATTTGAACTTCATGAGGAATTCTGTTGAATATTGAAGTGTCCGCAGGTCCATACAAAATTGGTGCGTCCGGTTGTTTGTCCAAAGTGTCTGTTAAATAATCTTTAATAATTGAACTGGAGAATACTAGCTGTCTTAAATATCTTGTTATCGGTTCCGTTGCACATGTTAAAATAAAAAATTCTTCTCTGTTCAGTTGGATTTTTATGTCATGTTTGGTTGTATCTCTAAATCTCATTTGATGTTCACCTCGGTGTTTAATAATATCAATTTCCAAGTCTGAATCCAATAGTCCTACTTTTGTTTTCCTGCCAAACATGTTGCTATTAAAGTAACGTTCCAACAAATGGAGGTGTTTCATAAAAGATTCCCAAGCATTGGCTGTAAACAAAATCATTTTTGTTCCGTGAGTTAAAATTACTGTAGGTGAATGGTCGGTTGATTTCATAACTCCAATTAAAACACTTTTATCCAAACTTGAAGAGATTGGATAAAAAATTTTTAAAAATACCTCCATTAAAATATTTGGTGAAATATTTTCTTCCACATTTCTCTTCTCTAACTGTAATTGGCTCTTCTCGGAAATCTATCAAGTTACCGTCTTGATCCAATACGTTCAACACGATGTCTGAAATGAAAGTGGTGTTCAAAGGCAGATATACTAGGTTTTGTGGCTTTTCAACAATTTTAAATCCTGGAGGTACACTTGGGTAAAAAGTATGTATTATATGAGTATTTGCTCCATCTCTGTAAGCTCCCTGTATAATGTTACAAGTTATATCTATACTATTAACTTTTAGTATAGTATCAGTTTGTTTGCCGGAATGTGTTTGATTTGGTTCTAAAATTGGGCTATCTTTGGGAAATCCTAACAATTCACCAATTGAGTGTTCTTGAGTAAAATCTATATAATATTTGGAGTTAATTTCAGCTTTCATAGTATTGTTATTACCTTTTAATGTTATATTGTCTTTTCCCATTTTATTTTGCAAAAATTCATTAATATGATCAATTTCATAAGAACCTGTGGGTAAACTGCAAACTTCTAAGTCTGTAAACTTCCCACTGGCATCTTTTCCTTTATAATAATGCAATAAGTTATTTTTATCTTCCGTAACATTGGGAATAGAGTTGTAAGTTGTAAAATCTAACAGTGCCGCCTCCCAAAATCTTCCTTTTTGCAAGCGTAATGCTGGGAAAAGGATACTTCGTAAAGTGGACGATTTTCCTGTTAATGATACTGTATAGGAAGACATCTCAATTGTGACTGATACTTTTAGCTAGGAATTCCAAACATAAATGGCCGCATATTAAAGTGTTATCAGGTTGTTCTCTTTTATAGTTGTAATATATGTTTTTAGCAGATTTAAAGTAATGCTCAAGTTCTTTAGGTGGTGGTAAATTGCCAAAACTATCAAAGTAATATATATTTTCACCTAATTTCTTATAACAAACCCAATGAGTGCCAGGACCTTCAGAATTGTCTAAATTTACAATACCGGTTTCGTTTTTCCACATTTTAAATGGTAAAGCATCTTTCATAAAGACACCGCGAAAAAAAGGTATTTTTAAACATGAAATGTATTTAAATAATTCGATATTTGTTAACGCCTTATGTGGTATTACTAATTGATTTCTTTTATTTAATATGCACGATACGGTCTTAGGTATAGACCTGCCCCGTTTTTTTGCCATTGACCATATAGTCGGTTTTTTATTATTTTTCTTCGTAGAACGTCTTTTTAGTCTAATATTACCACCAAGTTTCTTCATGGTTGATCCTTTTTTATTCCTACCCCTCCTTTTTCCACCTCCTACCGCTGTTTTAGCCTTCATACCTGCTGTTACCGCTAAAGCTGCTGCTTTCTCTGCAATACTAGTGTCACTAGACTTTACTCGTTGCCAAGCTATATCCGCGAGCTTTTTATCAGCTATTGATCTATTTTTTGTATCGCTAAATGTTGAATATGCTATATCGTGTTCTTTTCAAGCCTGATCTAACTTATTTATGCCTGGATCGCCTCTTTCCAGTCGTTTTTTGCAATTTAGTTCCTGGTCCGCAATACTGATAACCTCCCGGTATGTGAAATTCGTATGGTAAAGCGTCTATTGCTCTATTTACGACAGATCCTACTGGAATTCGATTTAAAGCTTTACTTAACAGAGAAACCGCTGTGGACGTGATACCGCCTCCTTTCCGTATAGTGTCTCGATATGGACTGGTGTAATGAAATGCCATGATTGTCTTTTATATTCGAAAAGCGTAACCTATGTGTTACCTCTATGACAGGTTGCACATAAATGAAGTCATTTATTGAGTTATTTAATTAAATATCAATATCACCCCAATCTGATGATCTAAACTTTTGCGTATTAGGGTTAATAAAGTATTTATTATAAATTTCTCATTTAATATAATCACCTCTCATGGATTCAGCATAAGTATTATGTCCCGATTTTCCTTGAAGAATATCTGGTATAAAATGATTGTGTAAATCAAATATCTCATTACCTAAAACTTTTACAAGAAAATTAACAGTGACAGCATCACCTACATGTTCAGGGTCTTTAAGGTTTGTTATACGTTTATTATTATTACAATTATACACTTTACTATCCTTTAATGATGTTGTAATGGTCTGTCCTACAGTTACAGCATCATTTGCTTCTCTTCCTTGTTTTAAGTGTTTTATCACTCTATTATTACATGTAAAATATACAAAGTGAAAATTTGGATCTAAATGTACGGTTTGTGATAAAGCAGCTGCATCATGATCCTCATGACCCCATGACACATTTGATAACTTTTTATCCATGCAATCCCAAGCATTATTTTTGTATGTTAATAAATTAAATTTTTCATTACCTTGAACGAATTCATCCCCTTGCTTCGATACTACTTGATTTTGTTTTACAAAAGAGGTTGTTTCTTGTTTTAAGGTTTCCATCATTTGACCCACTGTTGCACCATCTGATGGCGCAGAACCATCTTTAACATTTGCTAAACAATTATTAAAACAATCTATAACCCCTACATCACGTATGATACAATGATCTTTAATATATTTTACATTTACAGCATCGTTTTCAGTTTTTGGATAACCTAAATCATTAATAACAAATTTATAAAAAGAAAATCCATCTTTTGTCTTTTCAGGTATCAAGGAATGTAAATAGCGTCTATTCACGCTGTCTTTTTCTTCTTTAGGGTCATCTACGTTGGATATACGTTTATTGTTAGCACTATACGTTTTTCCATCGAATTTTAACGTATTTTTTAATTCAGATGGCAAATAACCTTTGTTTATTGCATCACCGTTTTCACTTGGTTTACCAACGTTGATAATTCTATGATTTTCTGCATCATATGTGTTATTGTGTAGTCTTAATGTTGGTGATAGCTTTTCCTTTACTATTTTTAAATTTACTGCATCGTTTTCGTCCGTGGGATCTTTTATGTTTTTTAACCTTTTATTATTAATATCATAATCTCCTTCAGGTGTTTGTGGTAAACCAGCACCTCTTTTAGCGAATTTCCCTATAGGGAATACGCTATTATGGTAGTAGCCATGGTAAGACCTAAGCCCGGGACCATGTTACTTTTTTGTTTTGGGGTCCCCAAAAGCCAAAAACACCGTCCGTTCATTTTAATATATATGTATATATATATATATATCTATATATCTATATATCTATATATCTATATATATATATCTATATATATATAGATCTATGTGTCCGTGGTACTGATAACTTTTGACAGCGACCTCCGATTTTGATGAAATTTGGTATGAAGGTGTAAGACCAGGTCTATTTTCATGAGTTCGCGAACCAGCGTCATCGGGTTATGGGAACGGGGTTTTATGGGGTTTCAAAGGGGTCAAAAATGGGTTTTTGGCATTTTTGGACCTCAGTTTTCAAAATTTATAAATTTTAACTAAAACCATTTAAAAGAGCTCAAAAAAACAAACAATTTGGTATTTTGAATTTTTATCTTAGCATAACTGGTTACGGGGAAAATCCAAAAATATGTTTTCCATGTTATTCTTATGGGAAATCAAGATTACCCTATACCTTGCTTATTTATTGACATAACTTAATCAAATTTGGTATGTACATTATCTAGATAGGGTTTAACTTATACTTGCTTTCAAAACCCATATGGCGGCAAGCCTACATACTCACCCCCATGGGGTTTATGGGGAAAATATAAAATTGCCATAGCTTGATACAATTTTGTGTTTACATTCACCAATTATTGATTAACTTAGATTTTCTAACAACACCCCATGGCAGCAAACCTACACACTCGATCCTATGGTGTTTTTATGGGGAAAGTAAATAATCTGATATTCCATGGGAAATTCGCTGAGTACGCAGGTCTGCTGCGACGGGGGGTATTTAAGTTATTCGCGTAATATAATCCATCCGAGGAATACCGTCCGAACTTGTCGACACTCATGGTGCAACCTTGGAGGAATAATATATACTGAATAGCATTTTAGGGGGTAACGCATTTTTATGAGATTACCCCGCGGTTTCTAAGTTCATCCACTAAAGCCACCCATTCGTTTTCCAATCCAGTATGACCCGCTTCTTTGGCTTCATGTATTAGTTTCATTCTATCTACCAATTTATTGATATTATTGTAATAAATTACGTTTGTATTGTATAGTTTCTTCATCAATCCTTTACCGGTGACTGATTTGCTTCTTTTTCTCGGTTCTGAGGAACTTAAATCTAAAGTGGATGCTACTAATCTTCTTTTTACAGGTTTTCTTCTTATAATCAGTATTAATTTGGAAACAAAATCTTTATATTTTACAGATTTATTTCTATATATGGGTGCTTCAGGTAAATAATTTCTTCTATATGCATTAGTTTGTTCCAAAATTTTGCTATACACTTCCAAATCATCATTTTTTACCAATGCTTTTTAAAGGTTTATTTTGAAATAATAATTCAAATAGTCCCCTTGTTCCCTTATATATTTGATCACCTACGCGAATATTATCATGTTCATCGACATCTAATTTGCTATTACCAATCATTACACCTTCTTTGGACATTCTTGCTCCATAACTGTGGTATTTTTTAGTAGAATTAGTTCCAATTAACAGTTTTAACAAGTATTTCCTTCCTAAAGGTCCTTTCGTATGAATATTTTCACCCAATAAGCTTATGTTTGATGGTTCTCCTTCTGTTTTTTCTTCTTCACTCGCTATAGATATCACTTCCTCTTCACTACCAGCATATACATCTTCTCTTTCTGCCGTTGTATCACTAAATATGGAGGCTTCCGGGTCCTCCTCGCTAATATCTTCTGATATTACACTTTCCCTTTCATATTCTGTTATCGGAGCAATAATATCACCTTGAAAAGAAGGTTTAGTCAATTTTTATTCAATTGTTTCAAAGGCTCTGTAATAGGTTTAAAAGTAGATTCCAGAAATTTCTCCCTTTCGCTGATACCTAACTTTAACGCTCTGTTTTTAGCCCGAATAGAATCACTAAGTGATTTAATTTCCTTTACTAACTTTTCTTGGTTAACCATGTTTGTAGCAAGACGTGCTGTACAAGAATGATTGTGTGATATAATGGTTAGTGAATTAATATAAATTTATCAAAACCTATCCTGTATCGGCCGTTATTTAGTGGTTGTTCCTTCATAATTGTCAAAAATCCATAATTTTCAGCCCAAGCCTTACCACATATGTCTTTAAACCGTTCATATGACATATCCGCATTGACATGATCGTAATATATGTGTTTTAAGTTAGTTTCATCCTGTTTGAATACAATTAACACATTTGCGTTGTCTCTTATCAGTTGTTTTGGTATTTTACTATAAGTCTGGCCTATGTAAATGCTATCTATATTGTTATGTCGCCCCATAGCGAAATAACTCCTGATAGTGTTTTGGTTTTCACAGGATACATCATCAAATATAAAAACTGAAAATGGTTTAGCTTCATGCGGTTGCATTACACTTTTACTTGCATCAAACTTGTAATATTTCACTTCTGGAACATTATTAAATATTTTTTCTAATAATTGGTATTTGGGTTGTTGTAATGATTTGGAAAATACATACAAGTTATTGAAACGCAATCCTTTTGGGTTTGTAATCAAATTGAATACTACATTTGTTTTACCACAATTGGATGGACCGGTTACAAGACAACGCACCGTGTTTGGTAACAAAACACCATGTTTGCCGCTGTTTAATTCCGAATTGTCCACCGTGAGTTCATCAATATTATTAATAGTAAAACTATCCTTTTGCTGTATTATCTCCATCCTTTGTAAAGGTTCAACCTAAAATGATGCTCCATCATTATATGAGATCCTTTTTAGGTATCCAAGAATCTTCACTCTTATTAAATCCTAACCATCGCACTTTACCTTTATCTTTTTTCCGTTGCAACACCTTTTCAACGAGATATACATCACCTACTGTGGATTTTAACATTTCATGTCCATAAAACCCTCCTTCAAGCAATTGTCCTTTATTATCTTTTAAAATGTAAGTTTCTGGTACTGTAGGTTGCACCTTAAATACGGTAAAAACCTCATTTGTCCAATTTGGCAGATATCTTTTACTGAATACACCTTTGTATTTGCTTATTCGCACTTTATCACCAACGTTAAACACTTTAGGCTTTAGTTTTTCAACTTTTGGTTTAGTATTCATTTTTATACGTTTTAATATGAGTTTTTCATTTTTGCTAGTCACTTGGCTCGGTTTCATACCAATTGTTCTATGGAACTTGTTATTGTAATCTTTTATTAGTTTTGGTAACATATCAATCCATACGTGCGATCCTCTGTTTGAAAACATCTTGTACATCACACCCTTTAAAGTTCGATTGAATCTTTCTATGATTGATGCTTTTACCTCTGAATTAGTCGAATAATGGTTTATGTCGTGTTTTTTCATTAAATTTGAAAATTCTTTATTGAAATATTCTTTACCATCATCGGTTTGTAAATGTTTTATGGTATTTTTGTCTCTATGTATCGCAGTTTCCATGGCTTTTGTTACACTCTTGCCGGTTTTATCTTTTAGCGGTAAAGCATCTGCCATTTTTGTAAAACAATTGATAATAGTCAATATATATTTAAATCCTTTATTTTGTTTACTATAAGGAATTATTTCTATTAAGTCCGCTTGATATAAGTCGTTCATTCCTTTTATAACGGTATTTCTACGGGGAAATTTTCTTCTAGCAGGTTTATGAAGTTCATTAACAATTTTTTGTTTTAAATCCATTTTTAATCCTTCCGTTATTACGGTTGAAATAGAAATGAACTTTATGTATGTATTAAACCCTATTTAAGTCTGTTAAGGTATTCTAAATTGGTAAGAAATACTATTTAAATATATTTCCTTAACCCTCAAGGACATGGTTTGGGAAATGTTAATGTCCTTGAGGGTTAAGGAAATATATTTAAATATATTTAAATATATTTCCTTAACCCTCAAGGACATGGTTTGGGAAATGTCCGAGTAATGGTTTTTATTACATTACCCCCAGGTTGGGGGGTGATGTTGTTCGCGTCCGCAGCATTCCATTAAAGTTGCACGTACTCCCCGGGTGGTGCTAAACGAACAACAACTTTGGCAGCTGAACTGTCACACACAGTGATCTCTCAGCTATGCCAGCTGCCAGACAAAATCCAAACGGCCCTTTCCAGGGCCAATTTAGAAATTTAGGCTGTGTTTTAAATGTTTGTCATTTTAACGTAGAGGGTCTGAGCAAATCTAAAAGTGACTGCCTCAGCAAGGTGTTGCTTGAAAATGAGGTCGATGTCCTCGCTTTGCAAGAAACACACGCAGAAGACTTAGAAAACAGTGCGAGGGGCAACATCCCAGGATATAGGCTGGTGGAGGAAATAGGTCACAGGGTCTACGGAGTGGCGACGTACGTTAGACACGACATAGACGACGTATCAGTCTCCCACAAAAGTTGTGATAACAACATATTTGTTGTTGCTGTTAAGGTGTCTGCGACTACTATTGTAAATGTCTACAAACCACCGAACACCCAGTGGTCAGACACAGTTCTCCCAACTTTTGAACATCCTGTGGTATATGTAGGTGACTTCAACAGTCATCATACCCAGTGGGGATACTCGTCCGATGATGACAACGGCACTCGTCTTTCAAGCTGGGCTGAAAATAACAACCTTTTCTTGGTATATAATGCCAAGGACCCACACACCTTCCATTCAGCCCGATGGCGGCGTGGGTACTCTCCAGACTTGTGCTTTTGCTCCCGTGAACCATCAGCAACACCCGTGCCTACTTCCAGGATGGTCCTAGGTGCATTCCCCCACTCTCAGCACAGGCCTGTAATAATATCAGTGGGTATGCAAATTCCACTAGTGAGATCTTTTCCTCGGCCTAGATGGAACTTTAATAAAGCTGAGTGGGAGGCCTTCTCATCAAAGCTTGATAGCGGCATCAGGTTCATCCCCTCTAAAATAAAAAACTATGATCGGTTCACACGTCTTGTCCTGTCTTCCGCTAAGGCGACAATCCCAAGAGGTTTTAGAAAAGAATACATACCAGGATGGAGCAGAGAGTGCGAAGATCTTTACAGTGAGTTTACAGACACTGCTGACAGAGATGTAGCTGACCAACTCCTTAACTCTCTCGACAACTCCAGGAGAGAGAAGTGGGTGAAAACTGTCGAGAACCTGAACTTCACCAAAAGTAGTCGGAAAGCTTGGTCTCTGCTCAGGAAACTCTCCACTGGTAAATCAAGTGAAAAACACGATGCCTCACAGCCTAGCCCTCGTGAAATTGCAAAACGCCTCTCCGTACTTTCAAAACCTGTGCGTTTGCCTGCAGACAGAAAAATTAATTTCAGGCTTAATGAAATAAAGGAGAGTCGGCAAGCACCCTTGGAAGTCTCTAGACCCTTCACTTACGACGAACTGGAAGTGGCGATTGATGCGATGCCAATTGGCAAAGCAGCAAGCTTGGATGACATTTTCCCGGAGTTTATAAAACACTCGGGTAACAAGGCTAGACAGTGGCTTCTTGAAGTATTTAACACCACTCTGAAAACCGGCGACATGCCTGGGATATTTAGGAAATCCAAAATCATAGCTATCCTGAAGCCCGGAAAAGATCCAAAACTGCCTGAAAGTTATCGGCCAATAGCTCTTTTAAGTGTTTGTTATAAGCTGCTAGAGAGGTTGATTTATAACAGAATCCTCCCTATTCTCAATGCCAGCATCCCTGTTGAACAAGCTGGATTTAGGCCTGGTCGCAACTGCTGTGACCAGGTTCTGGCTCTGACTTCTTTCATTGAGGATGGGTTTGAGCGAAGACTGAAAACCTCTGTGGCTTTTTTAGATCTGACAGCAGCATATGACACAGTCTGGAGAAAAGGCCTCCTAGTTAAATTTTACGACCTTATTCCTTGCCCTTTCTTGTTGCGTCTCCTCAACTCAATGCTCTCCAATAGGATGATAAAAGTATATCTGGGACGCAGAGAAAGTACGTTTAGGCAACTAAAGGATGGCCTGCCACAAGGGTCAGTGCTCGCCCCACTGCTCTTTAATGTGTATACTGCCGACATTCCTGTAACTCGGTCCTTGAAGTTTATATATGCAGACGATATTGCATTGGCATATCAACACCAGCATTTTCGACAAGCAGAGGAAACACTAACAAATGACCTCACGACCCTCGGTGAATACTTTGAAGCCTGGAAGCTAAATCCAAACCCAACAAAAACTGAGGTTGCTTGCTTCCACTTGAATAATAGACTGGCCAACCAAAAACTTAAAATCGTATTCAACGGTGTTGAGCTAAAACATAATGACCACCCACAGTATCTGGGAGTCACTTTAGATCGGTCTCTCACGTTTAAAAGCCACTTACAAAAAACGGCAGCTAAGGTGAGAACCAGGACTAACATTGTCCATCACCTTGCTGGCTCCACATGGGGAGCTAACGCACAAGTTCTGCGAACCACTGCTCTGTCATTGGTATATTCAACTGCTGAGTACTGTGCTCCCGTGTGGTTAAATAGTGTGCACGTTAGAGAGATCGACGTCCAGCTAAACAGGACCATGAGAGCTATTAGTGGTACCCTCATGGCAACCCCTGTACCCTGGCTCCCCGTGCTGTGTAATATCGCTCCTCCTGAAATAAGACGAAGGGATGCACTCATTAGGGAATACACAAAGATCTTATCTGCTCCACAGCTGCCCATCCATGATTACCTACCCCAGAATGCGGGTCGATTGAGGTCCCGAAAACCACCGCTACGAACAGCCTCCCAGTTGATGGACACGAACTTCACCATCCATACTAACTGGACTTCCTCCTGGGACGCTTTTCAAGGTCGTAATCACCTCTTGATAGCTGACCCGACCGTAGCGGTAGGTGGTATGAATCTTCCTCGGAAGCAGTGGACTATACTCAATCGTTTCCGCACTGGCGTGGGAAGATGTAATTATTGGAAGTACAAATGGGGAATGACACAAGACCAGTCATGCGACTGCGGAGCAGAGTATCAAACTATGGAACACATAGTCGAAGAGTGCCCACTGAGTGCCTTCCCCGAAGGATTGGCCGGTCTGCATAGCTCAAGTGAAGCTGGGCTGCAATGGCTGAGCGCCCTGGATTTAGCTCTATAAAGAGAGATCTGATTTTTATTTTAGTGTTTAGATTTTTATGTATACTGACTCAGGTGCTCTGCACCGCAGAATTTATTTATTATTCTTAAACCATGGTGGCTGGCTAAATGAGCCATACGATATATATATATATATATATACCCCCAGGTTAAGGTATTATATAAATGAATGATATTTAAAAAAATATAGTTCATTTATATGATACCCCCCTCCCTTATTTTAAGAGGGTTAAGAAAATAATTTTATAAACAATTTATTAATTATGTTTAGGTTGTTATATTACCAATAAAGTGGAAATAAAAATTTGTTTCTAATTAAAAACTGATTTTAAATGTGTCAAGGTCATTCAAATTAATGTAAAAAAATGGGGAACAAGGCGTTGAACTTGCCGTGTTCCCCATTTCTTTACGGAAGGAAAAGGAATTTAGGTCGAAGAAGGATGAAGAGGGACGAAGAATAGGTTAATTGTTGATAGGGTTAAGAGAGTAGTGGTCGAAAAAGGAATTTAGGTCAAAAAAGGACGAAGAGGACGAAGAATAGGTTAGTTGTTGATGGGGTTAAGGGAGTAGTGGCCGAAAAGAAGAGTGTTGATTTTGTCATCCATAATGTGTCTTTTGTCATCCTTGTTCGAGAGTGCTTTCTTAACTTCTGTAACACTGTACACTTTGTGTTTTTCACTCCTTATGATGTTGAATTTAGCAGTCAAGGTGGTGTCGTTAAATAAACAGTTTTTGTATTGTTCAAAGTTTACATTTTTCTTCAAATAACTTGTCTTCACACCTTTTGCTTTTTTGGTGGTAGATGTTTCTTCTTGATGTCCTTTATATACTTTAAAAGAATATAATTTGGACATTAGTGCAACGATTTCTTCCATGCTTGCTCCATTGCATTCATCTTTGAATTTGCCTAAAACTTTCTTATTATTTTCATTAAAGTTCGGGTGATTTCTTGGGTAGTCGGAAAAATCAAAATCATTTTTGTGTATGAACGTCCGAAGATCTTCATACATGTCTTGTGTCTTAATCCAATAAATTAGTGCGTCCGTGTCCATGTAGGCTACTCCAATATTTTCTCTTCCATAATGTTGAACCATTTTGTTGTAATGAAAGTCATACATGTGCGTTTTACTTATATCCAATATTGACATTCCTATGTACAACGGTCTATCCATTACTATCTTGGTTTTCTTCATGCTGACTGCTACCAAGTTTTCATTAATTATCATACTTGTTCCAAAATTCGGTTTCTGTATAAGTTTCTGCATCTGTCTGGGGTTTGTTACTAATTTTACAATTTTGTGTTTCCTTTTGTTTTCTAAAGTTTTTCCAAATATTGCATTGTTCATGAGCTTGTAAAAATCTTTTTCAAAAGCTGATGTTGCTGCTGCTCTCCTTGCAGTGTTTGAATCAATGTATGGTTTTAAATAACAAGATTGTGAAAATTTTAAAACTCTATGAATTTTGGTAATAATCAATCCTAATTCCAACGCTTGTTGTACAACCCAATAGTGCGCGACATAACGGTTTTTGTTGTTTAATGTCATCATTAATTTGGGCCATTTTCCCGTCGGTGATACTTCAGTTTTAGCCAACAGTGGCAAGTCGTAATGATGATCGTGTAGGTGTACTGGATACTCAAAGTCGCAGTCTAAGATGTAGCCGGTGTCACCTTCTTTGGGAATATCCATAATATTTCCAATTGAATCAGGGTATACCAATTGGAAGTCGCCATACGGAAGGGGTTTGGACATCGCCCAACCGTACAAATTATTCGCATCAAAATAGCCAAGAAAAATCGAATCTTTAGTTTCATCATAGTTTGGTAGAAATTTATTATTAGCTTTGACATGTCTTGTAACGGCCTGAGTTAATCCACCGCGTACACCTGATTCGATCATCAAAACCATATCGATGTCGGTTAACAGCTCCAACTTGCACTCGGTGGATTTTAACATGGCCTGCCATGCTAAGCCGGGAGATGTAAACGAATGAAGGGGGTCCAGTCCGTAAGCGGTGAAACAGGTGTTCCTAAATTGTTCCATTATGTCACACAATAATGTTACATCTAGTTTTACATAAAAGTCAGAATAATAACCCAAGGTATTCATTCCTAATTCATTCCAGACTTTCTGTGCATGATTATAATCTTCAATTGAAATTTCGGTTTCAGTTAATTTACTTTTAAACGCTTCGATAGGTGGTAGTCTTGTTTCTTCAAATTTTTCCATTCCTGTAATATAATCATAAGGAAACACTCCTTTCCTTAGCACCAAGTCCATTTTATCTTCTGGCACAATTTTTCTGGTTTCTTTTAAATCCTGTCGTCTTAAATTTTTAGTTAGGTTGGCAAGGCTAGATGACATGAATCGAAAAGAGTCCACGAATCGAAGCTTCATCTTGCCAACAGTCTTGGAAAAACTAATGTAATTTTCTGTGCTGTTGGCCAAAACATCAATTTTCCCATCATCCCTGCCCAATTCCGGAATAATAAAATGTGAATCATAACCACTAAGGTTATGCAAAACAACTGGAATGAATTTCGGAAGTTTATAATTAATATTACAAGCATTGCAAGCAGCCCCTCTGTAATAACCAGTAAGGTGATCGTGATCATGGACTTTATGGTTGTCAAGAGTAAATTCTTTTTTAAGTAACAATTAGTGGCATTGATATATTGAATTTCCTCCTCTTCATCAAGAGGTAACATTGGAATAATATTACTGTACACTTCTTCAACCTTACCAGCTATAAAATACAAGTTATCTACAAAATGTTTAGCAGCATCCTCACCTCTGTACAAAATTGGGGTTGAACTTAAACCAAAATTTTTCAAATGTTCTTCTGACAGTGTGGATTTAACAAGCAAACAAAAACTGTTAGGTTTATGCAGCTGATATGTTGTCCTACTGGTAATTTCCCCTTCTGGATGTTCTTGGGTACCAGTGTGGACTCAAAGTCTGCATAAATTACAAATGGTACCCTATATTGATGGCTAATCTTTTCAAATTTTACAATAGAGCGAGTAGGTGCAGGCAAACTAATTTGCATTCAAAATTTTCATTACAGAGTCTTTGGTGTTCTTGTAGCCATTCCGCACCTCCTCTCCTTACTTCTTTTGACACAAAACAAAAACATCGCTTACAAATCGTTATATGACCATGATGCTTAGTAACTTGACTTCTGACAAGTTGTTCAAAATTCTTTATATATACATAGTGTGAAATTTCACCTTTAGTTATTAATAACAAATCAGTATGGTTCCTAAGTTCAGTTTTAGTTACCCTTAAGGGGTACACATTATTTGCATCATCCAAACCAAAAATATTTACACTAACACCAGGATTGTGTTTCTCAAACTTAGAAATATCTGAAATTTTTACAGGATAAGATAGTCCTACAAAATTATACCTATTATTTACATTTACATAATGTCCACTTACTCTCCAAGGATTCTGTGTAGGCAAAATATATTTACACAACATAGCATACTTAAAACACTCATTATCTTCATTCTGTACATTTATACATGCTTTAGTTTTCTCAATGGCTTTTGGTAGAGGGATGTAGCTGCTTCCTCTCATACCAAATCCGTGCTTATGCACTCTTAAATCTAAACCCTCTACAGATGTAAACATCCAACCTGACCCTCTCCCCTCATGTTCCTGCAGTTTTACCATCAATTCTTCTATACATTCATTTACAATTTGATTTATATCCGAGCCAAACATCAAAGTACGGTTTTTTGTTATGAAACCTCGAAGTGTGGTTTCACCATCAGATTTACTAAATTTTGCGTCCAACACTAAACCAAATTTAATAACATTTAATCTTGCCAATTCTTTAGGTAAAGTTTCACAAATCAATGATTTTGCCTCGGTTACAAAATTTTATAAATCTAGTTGCACATTATTTATTTTGTTATGTATTACCGTGCGTCCGGGAAAAGCAGTTGTGCGTAAGTGTCTGGTTCCTTCTTGTTCTGTTTCTATATTCAAATCCATGTCCGTGTCTAAATCTGTATCAGTGTCTGTTTCTTCATCTTCTCGTTCCGCAACAATTCCTCTTCTAAGTCCTGACGGTCCAGCACCTCCAAATTGGATCACGCTGGGTCGTCCCTGCTGCATTTTGTTGCAAATAACTCTCCCAGTTGTCGAGCCGTTGATTAAATTCATCCAAAAATTCGTCAATCCAATCGCAGTCCATTTCATTAGCCGTTAAACTTGCCGGGTCTTCCATATGTAATTCTTGATGTATAGCTAAAATGTCTTCATCTGGAAAAATTCCCCACAAATATGGCAAAGAAGCATTTTAACACTTTTTACCACTAGCGTCTTTAGATGTTACCTCTACAAAAGTTCACCAAAGAATGAGAGACGCTCTTGGCCGACCTCCTTTTATAGCGGGTGGTGGGGGGTGATCTTGGAAAACCCGTTCTGCGCATGCGCAGAACAAATCTGAACATGCGGAGAACAAGATGTAATATATTTATTTAGAATTTACTATTTAGGACAAATATATAGGTCAAGGCCACCTTAAATGTGGTAAAAAAGAGGGAACACTGGATAAGAGATGGTAGTAAGATTGACTTTCTAACAAATACTTTCAATAATATGTTAACTGGTTCAAAAGTTAAACATTTTTATTATTTACTGCCCAACTTGTTCAAAATTAAAACTTTTAAATATATTTGTTTGAGCAAATGCTTTTGGCACACTTACCACACGCCAAAACTCAAAAAATGTACAGAATTAAAACTGATCTCGCGGGAAATACTGATGTGCTACCTAACATTGGTCATCTGACTCGATTTTTTTTTTGTTTCCTTTAAGTCTTGTCTTCGTAAATTAGCTGTTTAGTTTGCTAAGGCTGTTGGCAAGATCAAGCTTCGATTCGTGGATTCTTATAAATCTATAAGAATCCATGAATTGAAGCTTGATCTTGCCAACAGTCTTGGAAAAACTAACATCTAATTTATAAAACCAAGACTTGAAGGAAACCAAAAAAGAAATCGCTCAGATAACCAGTGTGAGGTGATAACATAGTATTTCCCCGAGAAATCAGCTTAAATCCTGTACTTTATATGAGTCTTAGCGTGTAGGAAGTCCGGCAAAAGCATTTGATCAAAACAAAATATATTTAAAATTTTAAGGTTAAGCAAACTAGCGAGTTATAAACATAAAAATATTTCCTAACCATTGACAACCTGTTAACATATTGCAGTGTTAAAGTATTTGCTATTGAGTCAATCTTACCATCACCTCCGATCCAGCGTTCCCTCTTTCTTACCAAATGAGACTGAGGCTTCACTACCCGTATATATAACGTTTCCCCACCACTAATGCTCTCCCCCACCACAATCAATTTGCAAAAGTGAGTCAATTCCATCGGAAATTATTATTTGAGCGGGGATAGAGCATCTGCTGCCCTATCTCCCGCTCATATTTTTTTCTCTTTTTTTACAGTTTTATAAATTTTTTTTCGATTTGTCTAAAATGCGAAACAAAAAATTATTTACAAACAAGTTTCTAAAAGATTTGAAAATTCAGATCCTTACAATTTATATTTAAGGTAGCACTAAAACGGTGCTACCTATATTTTGAAATAATTACAAATATTTTTTTCCATCCTTAAAATTTCACAGTTTAATACTTTTAAATATATTTGTTTCATCAGATGCTTTTAGACACACTTACCACATGACAACACTCCAAAAATGTACAAAATTAAGAAAATTTCCACGGAAAAATACTAAAGTGTTACCTGCATATTCAATTTAGCTCAAAAACAATATAGAATTAATACCAGCATAAAAAAATTTCAAAATTCAGATCTTTTTAAATTTATATTTAAGGTAGCACTAAAACGGTGCTACCTATATTTTTTAAATAATTGCAAATACTTTTTCCATCCTTAAAATTTCACAGTTAAAACTTGTCAGAGACAAACAAACTGAAACAATTTTTTTTCTAATCTAACCATTACTAAAAAAACATACATGACACCACTGTGCAAAATATTACTTTTATACTTACGCTACTCTAAAACAGTGGAACATCCATGTCAACCCATTGGCGGCTCGAAAGAGAATGAGATGAGTCAAACTTGCTTCAGAGGTACCTAAGTGGTAGACTGGTGGGGGAACAGTATGCCACTACTATTTTTAACTTGTTGTAGGAGTAACAATTTCACACTACTGGCTTGGAAGCTCCACCTCCCCGGGGGGGGGGGCGCAGTTTTTGTCCGGAGCAAAAAATTTTTGGTCAAGGTCAAAATCCAAAAAAAAAATTCGGGGGGGGGGCGCAGTTTTCGTCCGGAGCAAAAAATTTTTGGTCAAGGTCAAAATCCAAAAAAAAAATTTCGGGGGGGAGCAGTTTTCGTCCGGAGCAAAAAATTTTGGTCAAGGTCAAAATCCAACAAAAAATTTTCGGGGGGGCGCAGTTTTCGTCCGGGGCTCGGGGGGGGGGGCGCAGTTTTCGTCCGGGGCTCGGGGGGGGGGGGGGTCACCTACCCCTAGGACTTTAACCTCTTGGATACCTGCTACCCTTACTCATGTGTCAACATCAAATAATATTTTGTTCCACCACAGTTTGGACAGCCAACACTTAGTCGCATCTCACTCTAAGTCCTGAGGAGTCCTCAGAACTCAGGCAAAAATCCGCCTAAGTCATGGCTGACCTACATATCGTGTGGAACAAAATATTATTTTATTCACACACAAATATTGGTCACATTTCTCTTGACCTTGGGTCAAGGTCATCCAAAAGTTAAAAAGAAATCCCCCCGATGCCTAAGACCGCCGGTGGTCAGAGGCATCGGGGGATCTCAACATTTAGGGGGAAGTGATTTAATAAAAAATTATTTATTTAATTTGGAGTTTCCTTAAGGGAAACATGCTACAATAATTTGGAAGAGGCCATGCTAACCATGACCGAGGATCCCGTCTTAACCCGTAGGTACTGACTTTTGCCTAGCACACCGGTCAGTGTCAGGATCCGACGCCTCGTGCTAAAGGATGCCAACCACCCATCTAGAGTGATGAGGTCCAGTAGCGCCCCTGACCGAAAGAGGCCTAAGGGTGGGATCCCCAGGGGCCTACCCCCGGGCTCGTTAGGGCGCCATGCTATTGTTGGTAACAAATAATTCTTGAGGTTCTGAAACCTCGAAAAATTTTTTATTTTACAGAGACTGTTAAGTCTCAAAAGCCTAACACTTAAGCTGCCAATTTACGGAGGAGTACCTCCAAGATGCGAATTTAGAAAAATTTCTACTTGGGGACAACCTGTGAAGATTAGTACAAAGAAATATTTTTCAACACACAACACTTAGACTAAATAAATCCACACCAAGACCTAGCAGAAGCAGCAAGCGCAAAATAAAATATTTCTTTAACACTACACATGCCATGCCTTAGACTAAAAGAATTCCCAATATAATGCGGCGCCAACATTACATTGCGAATCCTGTAGGGCAGAGCTTCAACCACTCAGCTGAAGTGTTTGAAACCAACTGCGAGGAAGCAAAGCCTCAGAGAACCGAAGCTGAGCCGGTCAGGAGTGGGGGAACAGATCTGGTTACGTAAACAGCCAGACCTCGACACGTACTTGTTTGCGGCATTGGACAATCTCCAAGAGCCACACCTGAATACATTACTAACCGGATCTCATTATACAACACGTGTCAAGGTATGGCAACGCCTCGGGCTATGCAACCTCCTCAACCGGAGGGGGGGGCTCACTTCTCGTCCGGTGCAGAGGGGGGGGAGGGGGAGGGGGAGGGGGTCTTGGGACTTTTTTCAGTCCAAGTCAGGTGTACTATAGAATAATATTTTAGCTTGCCGGATTCAGCACAGCCGGCAGAGACGGTTACATAATGCTTATATAACAGACTGGTTTCTTGGCCAACTGGTCAATGTAGCTCAACAGAAGGTAAGTCAGTTTATTGCAAGCCAACAAACACGCCACACCCTCGCCCGCCGCGGGACTTTTCTGTGAGTAAATTTTTATTTTTCCTTCTTAATAAACTTAGCAAAACAGAACCTAGCCTGTTTTGCACGAAATTAATTTTTGTTACGCTGCTACACTTACGTTTACTTAACAAATTATTTTCCACTCCTTATTTAATATTTTATTCCTTACTTGTTAAGACTTAGAAACTGAAATGCTGGAAGAGCTGTTTCATACAAAATTAATTTTTATTTAGCTATACAGGTCTCCTAATATTTTCTACACTTGTATTTTGCAGGTGTGGCTAAATATTTTTCGCTCACAATTTAATTTTATTCCACACAAGTGGATTTTCAACTTTACTACAAAACTGATCCATGCCCGTCTCCTACAAAATTATTTTTCATTTGGCTCTACCTCTTTTAGTCTTACATTAAATATTTCTTGGAGTTAATTATACACAAGTCTCTCGGTTAATTTTTTCTGCACAGTACGTGTTACTCCTTGGGACAGTTCCCAGCAAACTGTTTCTACACTTGGCAACAACAGTCCACATCACCCCCTCCACTACTCATTCCCCCACTATAACCCTGTTCCCCCACTACTTCCAGCTAAGGTCCAACACTTGACTAAGTGTTTCAGTTATATCCAAACCTTACTGTGAAACACATCTATGGCTGAAACTTTGCGAGAAAAATTATTAAGAGTAAAGTTTTTGCTGGCCAAGCAAAATAATTCTGTTAAGGTGTCCAAGACTTCCACTTAAACAAAAATGAAACGTTGCTTCAAAATAATCCAAAATTTTACTCAAGGGACACAAATATTACTATGGATGATAAAATGTTTCAAAAACTTTTAAACGAGCTAACTTTTGCCAGTAAGGTTACGTGGTGACTCCAATTCCCGACCAAGTTCCAAGATCACCTGAGAAAGAATAAAAAATAAATATTTCTCAGGAAATATTTCCAATCCGAGTTACGGAGGTCCGGTAAAGGACCGGCTGGGACCAGTTGTTTGTAAAAAATTAAATTTTTCTTCTTCTGACCACTTTACCCCCACCACCTCCTTATCCCCACCACTGAGCCGGGTACCTGGGATAACCGTCTGTGTACAAATCAGTACGTCTTCGGACGCGGTGCTGTTCGGATCGCGTGTCGTTTGTCGCAATGTCGGGTGTTTGAAGAAATTATTCTTCGGCTCTCAGTCTCTCGATGGGTAAGTAAAATATAAAAATTATTTTTTTTTTCAAGTGGGGTTGCTGGGACGGGTCAATGACCCCTGACGGATATATTAGGTCGAGAATCTGATCGCTAGGGAATAAAAAAAAAATATTTTTTTGCACTTTCGTGATTCCTCAAGAAATTTCAATTTCTCAGCAAAATTTGAGGATTCGCAAAGTGCAAAAAATTTTTTTTTTGTATTCTTGCGTGACCTTGACCTAATTAACGTCAGTGACGTCATCATGATGACGTCAGCGGTAATGACGTCATCATGACGTCATAGGTGTGATGTCATGTGACGTCCATATGACGTCATTAGTGGCGTCATTCGTGACGTCATTGATGACGTCATAACTGCTGACGTCATCGTGATGACGTCATGAGCCAGCCTTCCCAAAAACACACTACTAACAGGAAAGGAGTGATGAGGTTTTGGCATTTGGCTTTTTTGCGAAAAAGACATAATGAAATATTATTTGGCTAATCCCAGAAAAGAAAAAAATGTTATTGTGTTTTTTTATTTTTTTATTTTATAATAGTGAAATATAGTTGGTTAATTATGACCTCAGACTATAACAAACATCAATTATATATTTCACCACCAAAATTCTCACAAAATACTATTTAGTTAATTTAAATTTTTATTTAATTTTATTACATAGTATAAGTTGATTACCTAATTTTTAATAAATTAATTAACTGTAAAAATAAAAACCACATGCTCATAAATAGGGAAATAAATGTCTATTCTCCTTATGTTACAGATATCGCAGAATATCTTGGCCTCTGACATACTCCACTTCTGGATTCAAATTGGTAAACACATGACACTAAAACAGTCTGCGACAATCTGCAATTTCAACGGTCATCACAGGCCAAGATATTCCGTGTTATCTGTAAATTTAGGGAGAGTATGCAGGTATGCTGCCATAGGGAACACTAAAAGTAGGTTTTTATAATAAAAAAAATTATTTCGACCATATGAAGCATTTACTAAGTTTCATCAATATCTGTTCATTGCTAAAGAAGTTTGCCTATTCTCCATATGTTTAACATGGGAAAATAGTCGGGCAGGTTTGCTGCCATGATAAGCATAAAACCGAGATTTTTACCATAAATGGATGAATCTTAACTAAATGATGCTAAATAAAAAGTTTCATCCAAAATTATTGGTTAATAAGTGAACATTAACACATCCTTGTTCTCCTAAGATTAACATTGGAGCTTCAAAATACAATGTACTGTCTTTAGACTTTTTAATATCTCAGTAACCAATGGAGATAGAGCAAAGCTTCAAAATACTAAATTGTGGGTTTTTTGAGCTAAATCCAATGGTCAAAATAAAATTTAAAATTTTTAAAATTTACATATGAAAATGCAAAAAACCCAATTTTGGGGTACAAAACAACCCAAAACTACCCCTTCCGGTAGGTCGATATGTCTGGTTTACGAACTCATCCAATAAACGTAGGATTACACATATCTACCAAATTTGGTATCGATCGGACCATTTTACGAGAGTTATCGTGTCTAGGGACACATATATATATATATATATATATATATATATATATATATATATATATATATATATATACTAGCAGTTACCCGGCGCGTGTTGCTGCGCTCAAATTAAGTTGTTTACATAAATAAAGCTATTTTATTAGTTTTTTTTAATATAAAAAAGTCAATGGAATAGAAAGTAAGTATATTAATATTATTGTAAGGCCAAAGGATAGACAGGCATTTTGCAAATTTAAACCCAGAATTGTCAAAGTTTGCTTTATAGAGTATAGATCGTAAATTGCTAACGCAAGAGCACCTATGAGCAAAGAGGCCCTAAATTAATTTTCAAGTCCAGTGGAGCGCAACCCTAAATTGCTTAAAAAACTATCATGAGCAAAGAGGCACGTCCAAGTAAAATTTCAACACTGGTGGCCCTAAAATAATTTAAAATCCAGTGGGGCGGAGCCCTAAGGAGCTTAAAAAACTATATTTGCAAAACCGTTTCCTAGTGAGTACCTATGAGCAAAGAGAATCGTCCATGTCAAATTTCAACCTCGGAGGTCCTAAAGTAAATCTGAAGTCCATTGGGGCGGAGCCCAAAAGTGCTTAAAAACTATATGTGAAAACAGTTTCTTAGTAAGCACCTATGAGGAAAAGAAGCACGCCCATGTTAAATTTCAGACCTGGTGGTCCTAAAGTAATTTTAAGTCCATTAGGGCAGAGCCCTAAAAAGCTTCAGAAACTATATTTATTTGCAAAACCGTTTCTGAGTGAGCACCTATGAGCAAAGAGAATCATCCGTCACATTTCAACCCCGGCGGCCCTAAAGTAATTTTGAAGTCCAGTGGGGTGGAGCCCTAAAGTGCTTAAAAACTACATTTGCAAAACCGTTTCTTAGTGAGCACATGTGAATTAAAAGAATCATCCATCAAATTTCATCCCCGGTGGCCCTAAGGTAATTTCAAAATCCAGTGGGGCGAGCCCTAAAGAGCTTAAAAAACTATATTTGCAAAACCTTTTCCTAGTGAGCACCTATGAGCAAGAGAATCATCCATCAAATTTCAACACCAGTGTCCCTAAAGTAATTTTGAAGTCCATTGTGGTGGAGCCCTAAAAAGCTTTAAAAACTATATTTGCAAAACAATTTCTTGGTGAAAGTACCTATGAACAAAGAGGCATGTCCATGTCAAATTTCAACCCCAGAGGCCCTAAAGTAATTTTGAAGTCCAGTGGGGTGGAGCCCTATAGAGCTTAAAACTATATTTGCAAAACCGTTTCCTAGTGAGTTCCTATGAGCAAAGAGAATCGCCCATGTCAAATTTCAGCTCCGGAGGTCCTAAAGACATTTTTATGTCCAGAGGGGCGGAGCCCTAAGGATATTAAAAACTTATATTTGGAAAAACCGTTTCCTAGTGAGTACCTATGAGCAAAGAGAATCGTCCATGGCAAATTTCAACCTCGGAGGTCCTAAAGTAATGCTGAAGTCCAGTGGGGCGGAGCCCTAATGTGCTTAAAACTATATGTGAAAACAGTTTCTTAGTAAGCACCTATGAGGAAAGAGGTCCATCTTAAGTCCATGTTAAATTTCAACCCTGGTGGCCATAAAGTAATTTCCATTAAGGCGGAGCCCTAAAAAGCTTAAAAAATTATATTTGCAAAACTGTTTCTGAGTGAGCACCTATGAGCAAAGAGAATCATCCATCACATTTCAACCCCGGCCGCCCTAAAGTAATTTTGAAGTCTAGTGGGGTGGAGCCCTAAAGTGCTTATAAAACTATATTTGCAAAACCGTTTCTTAGTGAGCACATATGAATAAAAATAATCATCCATCAAATTTCATCCCCGGTGGCCCTAAGGTAATTTCAAAAGACCAGTGGGGTGGAGCCCTAAAGAGCTTAAAAAACTATATTTGCAAAACCGTTTCTTAGTGAGAGTACCTATGAACAAAGAGAATCGACCATTCAAATTTCAACACGTGTAGGCTTTTAGAATAATTGTGAGCTTCTGTGGGGCGGAGCCCCGACAACACAAACATCAACATTATACTTCACACCTGGTTACTTCTATGATCATAAGTATATGCTTGAATGAAACTTTCATTTTTTAATTACAGCAGTTAATTTTGTAAACACTAATTTATAAAACCTGACACTGCACCATTGTATGCCCTCTGGGTCAGAGCCCTTTGGACAGATTTGCACTAAACTTCACACAAACCATCCTTGAATAATGCTTAATAATGCCTGAAAGTTTCATTCAAATCTGTTAGCGGTTTCGGAGTCTATAGGCAACATACATATATATATATATATATATATATATATATATATATATATATATATATATATATATATATTTATAAATTATATATACATACTTCCTCTTTTATATATATATACAAAATTTTGAATGACTATTATTTTTGGTCTCTGGGCACCTAAAAATGAAAAAGTAACATTGTCGCAAGCTTAGTCTTAAAATGAGACCTACGGTAATAGCTTATTCCCTATGGGAAATTCGCTAAAAAGCAATTAAACACAACTGAAGACTTGAAAAAGTTTAGAGTATTAAATGAATTAATTAATAATGAATTATCTTGTTGAAAAATCTGGAATTGTTAGTTTTAAATTGTGAAACAGATAGAAAGACTTTTTCAGTGGCGGATTTACGAAGGTTGGGGCCCTAGGCCAACTTTTCTGTGGGGCCCTCCTCCCCCCCTCCTCTTCACCGACTGAAGTATATCTAAAGTCATCAAATCAAGCTAAAATCGTCTTTAATTTTTTATCCTATGCTCTGGTACCAGTAAAGTGTAATTGTTTGTGTACACTCTGATCTCTGAGAACGAGCTCGTCTTGAAAAGATAATGGATTATCCAGCTGTTAAATGGGGGTGGGGCATGGGGTCCATTATGTTTTATCATTGACTATCTATAGTCAATGGATCTATGCTATAGCTGGAGTCACTACTCTCTGTTCATACGTTTGTGAAAAGCGTGCCGCTGTATTTTAGGGATGTTATGTCCGTTACGTTGGTCAAATTGCTGTTGGTGGGAGGCTATCAAAATAGTCAAGATGGCTATCCGTACTCAATTTTACCAAACTGTAGTTGTGCAATGGTGTCCTTATTGATCTGGATTACTTTGTTAATCTTCTTCTACTATATATTTGTCAAATACCACTGACTCACGTATCAACGCACAGCCTAAACTACAAGACCTAGAACCTTGAAATTTTGTATGGACGTTCCTTTTAGGGTGTAAGCATCCACTAAGAAACGGTTTTTGAAAAGTCCTTCAGGGCTCCGCCCCACACGTCTTCAAAGTTACCATGTTATTCTTATGGAAGCAACATGTTTGTATTGGAACATATGATAACATTAAGGAATATTAATTTTGTAAACAGCTGTTCTGATTCAAATTATTGAGGGGAGATTGGTAATAAGAAACTAGAGGATAGTTGCGGCGAGTGAGCTTAGCGACCAAGCTAAACCTGACGGGGAGTGATTACTGACTGACTCATCATGAAATCTCAGGAACTACCAAACGTATTTACTTGAAACATTAAACACAGGTTCGTCTTGCCTCTTAGGTGCTCACTAAGAAATGATTTAACAAAATTCCTTCAGGGCTCCGCCCCACAGGCCTTCGAAATTTTAATATAACGCTATCCGCATGGCCAATTTTAAATACGAATTAGGAAACCTGCACGGTTGAAATTTAGAGTGATCTCTTTTTTCTTAGGTGCTCAAAAAAGTGCTTTAAACATCCCTTTTAGGGCTCCGCCCCACAGGACTTCAGAATTACTTTAGGGCCTCCGGGGTCGATATTTGACATGGACGTTTCTCTTTGCTCATGGGTGCTCACTAAAAAACGGTTTTCAAATACAGTTTTCGAAGTTCTTTAGGACTCCGCCCTACAGGATTTTAAATTACTTTAGGGCTTCCGGGGTCGTTATTTGACATGGACGTTTCTCTTTGCTCATGGGTGCTAAGAAAAAGGTTTTGCAAACACAGTTTTCGAAGTTCTTTAGGGCTCCGCCCCACAGGACTTCAAAATTACTTTTGGGCCTCCGGGGTCGATATTTAACATGGACGTTTCTCTTTGCTCACGGGCAGGGGTGCCCATCCCCCCCAAAGGTGATGGCGCATTCCCCCCCAAAAACATATACCGCCCCCCCTTCCTAAGTGGAAACCTGTTTCAAAATACTGTATTTATTTTAGCTAAGCATATAAGCATAAGTTGCATAAAAAAGGAGATAATATAGGGGTTTTACCTATGAATTCATGCACATTTCCACAACAAACATTTTTTTGGGAAAAAGTCAATTATTCTACGTCTTTTGTTTGATAGTTACAATCTTGTTATTTTTGTTATAGGCCTATAATTTAAATTGATAGTTTTATTTTTTTATAGTTCTGGGAATTTTCAGCTCTTAAAATTTTAAATTACGGCCATTTTGGAACAGTAAAAGTTCGAAATGTCTAAATTATGAGTATAGGGCACTTGTTTGTTATACATAAGCCACTATTTATCTTTTTGTTTAAGATAATATCTGTTTTGTTTGCTAAGCGTTTTTTATACCTGCGTTTGAATTAAGGTCATAAAAAACGCATCATTCGAAAGAATACTATTCTGCTGGCTTGAAGTCAGCTATGCTATCGATGATCGCGGCAAATGCATCTTCCGTTCACGGCCTCGTCATCGAGCCAGCTACACTTACTTAGCCAAGTTTAGAGCTCGCTCCAGCGGTTAGATTATAGTTGTTATTTATATATAGATCAGAAATACTTACAAAAGTTATTTACAGTTAAAATAACACACACAGCTAATCACTATATGCAAATAGTGTGTTTAACGTGTAGTTGAGTAATTAATTGTAGTATAGTAACTTAACTGGTGTCAAGACCGTGGCGTTCGCCACAAATTGTGGCCCACAATTAAGTGACATATGATGGACTTTAAGCGAGCAGAACTCAAAAACAATAAAACTTAAAAACGTGAAATTTTTACCTAATGTTCAGTAAATAGTCTGCTTGCAATTTATATATTTTTTAAGATCACAGTTCAAAAAAAAAAAAAAAAAAAAAAAAACATAAAAAATAATTGGCTTATGTACAACAAACAACCAAATACAGGTATTAAAATATGTAGCAGTTGTGCCAAGTTTTAATTCCGTAGCACGAATCGATAAAAATTTATAAGTGATTTATTAAAAATGCATAGGCCTACATATAGACAGACAGGCTGAAAAATAATAGAGATATTGGGCTTGTAGGCCTAGTATTGTATGTACCGTGTATTTGCTTGTTCTTACCTTCTGAACATACGTAGGCCTATGTTCTTTTATGGCATGAATTTAAGTTTCATCATTGGTTTTAAGACATCTATTTTTTCAGCATATATTATAGGCCTACGTGTTTAGTGCAATAAAACATCATACTGAAAAACAGTTTGGACGGTACATTCACTTGCTGGCTAGCTAGCTTGTTTTTCTATCAATAAATCAAAATTAAATTATATAAAATAATAATTTAGGCTATTATAATGACACTAACTATGAAACCTAGAAACCTAAAGTTTCTCTCAAACTTTTTTTTTTAGTAAAAGAGGTTGGCGGACCTCTTTTTGCCTTACTTTGCCCCGTCCACATAGACTATTTGATCTGTGCGTGGATCGTATTAGACAAAGTAAGGGGGGTGAGCCGCTACAGTACAAGGTGAAAGGTACTGATAAAAGTCACTGGCAGAACGCGGATTCGAACCCACGACATCGCTGCCATGGTCCCGAAGTCCGGCGCGCTAACCACTACGCCACCGACTCACCCTTAACTGTAAACATAGTTTGGTTTAGTAACAACTAAGATTTTGTTAATGAACGTTATTTTGTTAGATTTAAGGCTTGATTTTAAGTTTGTGTTTATAAGTTCACGGCACCTCACCATGCATGCTATCGTAAAAAAATTTTAAGCTAGAAATAATCATAAGTTCATTCATTGGACTACCGTCATATGATCACCGTTGCGGCCTTAGAGGCTACGTTGTTTAGGAATTCCCAGTGTCGATTTTGCCCATTGCGTTACTCTCGCCGAGCCGTTTGTAATATCAGTTCTCTTAATGGCGATTCTTTGACAGAAAAGTGGTCGCCAGAGACGCGGAACCGCGGAAACGGCGGAATATACTGATCGAACATGTACGAAGACATATTTTTGTAATTGGCTGCTTGCCGTTGAAAATAAAATAAGTTAAAAAAAAATAAAGACACTAGACCACTAAGAAAAGACGAAACTTTAGGCGATTGAGAAAAACGGTCAACAATGGGGAGGGGTACAGAGTACCTAGCCGACAATGGCGCAATAATAGTCAAGATTGGGGGGCTAACGTGCCTTGACGAGGCCTACGTGTTTTGATCCAGAACAAAAGGACAGACAAAGACTCTCCTAATTTGTATTGACATGTTCATAAGATTCATTGTTTAACTACTGCAAATTAGTACTTATAACATTTTTAAAAACCCTTTTTTTCAATTCCCCCCCAAAAATCTCATTCCCCCCCAAAATTTTTTCCAATGGCGCAACTTGCGCCATTAGTCCCCCACGTGGGCGGCCCTGCTCACGGGTGCTCGCTCACTAAGAAACAGTTTTTCAAATACAGTTTTCCAAGTTCTTTAGGGCTCCGCCCCACAGGACTTCAAAATTACTGTTGGGCCTCCGGGGTTTAAATTTGAATCGGACGTTCCTCTTTGCTCATAGTTACTTACTAAGAAATAATTTTGAAAAATTTCGTTTAGTGCTCCACCCCATAGAACCTCAAGATTACCATGGATTCTAGGGGGTATAAATTTAACTTGGATGTTCCGTTTTGCTAACAGGTGCTCACTGCGAAATGGTTTGTAAATATAGTTTTTGTAGTTCTTTAGGGCTCCACCTCACCTGACTTCAAAATTAATCAAGGGCCAACGTGTTTTAAATTTGACATGGACGTTCCTTTTTGTTCATAGGTGATCAATAAGAAACAATTTTGCAAATTTTTTTTAGGGCTCCTCCCCACAAATTCTCAAATCTACTATAGATCCTACGGATTGAAATTTAACGTAAAGGTTCCGGTTTGCTAATAGGTGTTCACTAAGAAACAGTTTTGCAAAAGTACTGTTTAATGTTCTTTAGGGCTCCGACCCACATGTCTTCAATATGACTGTAGAGCCTACGGGGTTGAAATTTGACATGGTCGTTCCTATTTGCTCATAGGTTAGGGCCTTTTCTATTTAAGAAACCTTTTCTCTCTAAGAACAGGTTTTGCGAAATTCCTTCAGAGCTCCACTCACACTACTTCATTGTTCCAATGTCATTCTCAAGGAAGTAGATTTCGTTGCTCTTCAAAACGATTGTATTACCTATAAAATAAATTCAATCACGGGCGAAGCCGTGACGGGCAACAGCTAGTATAACTATATTGGTATAAATGTGTTGCAATCTGAATTTTGATACTTATGGTACACAAAATTTTTATATACAATTTTGATACACAAAATGGTAATGGTTTTAGAAAATCTTTAAATTAAACTAACATTAGTTTTAATGTCACCCAGATTTTGCATTTTGACAGCGTCTCACCAATAGCAAACTGGCACCCAAAAAATATCAATTGGAAAGTGGTGCACTTTTTAGACACAGAGAGGTAACTTCAGTTAATTATAATAAAAACCCAAAGGGGCCGCCGCGTCGTCACCCAGAGTTGCCACCAATATGAATGTGACTTAACCTACAGGTAGCTGATGATCACCCGAAATTGGCATGGAAAACGGCAGACGCCACAATGACTTCACCAAAGTCTCTGTGTTGTGAATTTACGGGCTTTCAACTAAATTAGTCTGCTAACTAAAAAATCAGGGCTCAAAGCTGATGTTCATCTTTACTATGCAAGTAAATCCTTAAAAATATATACTCTGTATATTTGGGACTCTGTGCGGCCCCCCTGTAGCCCGCGGCAGTAGGCCAGGGCCTAGTTGGCCTAGTGGTAAATCCGCCACTGGACTTTTTGTAAATTCCCATATAGTGTAAATTTTTTCAGCGAAATAAAATTTATTATTATTATTATTATTATTTCCTTAGTACAATTGGGAAAAATTACTTTTTTTATTCATATTTGGCAGGTGAAGTTTCTTAACTGGGCTACATACAATACTATCAAATGAAAATATCGATCGATCCGATCGATATGGTACTTTGTACCGGCATTCTAATCCTAATGGAACATAAACTAATCTCCATGAATATGAAGTACCAACCTATGGCCAGGAAAGTTAAAATGTGAGAGTAGACCACACATAAGTATGATAGCCTACATTGGAAACTGTTTTTCTTATATGTTATTTAGATAAAATTAGGCCTGAATTGTTATTATCACTATTAGTATTTTGATTTTGTTGCAATAATTATATAGAGCCTATGTTAGGTTATATTTTTTATGTAAATATTAATATAAAAAGCCAAACAAAACAGGGGTACCGTAGTTAGTTACAGTGATTGTCTTAGTTATTTAGGTCTAGATTGAATCGATAGTTAGTACAATGGATATGTCAATCGGATCGATCAATATTTGCATTCGATAGTATTGTACCCGTATGAAACTGCACACAGTAATCTTGGACAAAAGAAGTAACTTAGAGAATAATAGTACGAAATACCAACATCCCATTTTTGGAGGGATAAAACCTTGTTCATAGTCGGCACAATTTGTCATTGAATAGTACCTGGACTAATTTCTGGAATAATTCAAGTAGGCTTAGGCCTATATGTATACAGGTAATAAGAAATTCCAACATACCGGTAACCGAGATTGACCAGAAGTAATTTTATTTCAAACACATGGATAATTTGTAAATACATCCTAGGCCTATAAATAAATGCATACAAACAATGATTTTGACTAAGACCTCAAATCAGGAATCAAGAAGCTTATTATTCCATACGTTAGATAACATCATTTGGTACATTTGGTACAAAACAAATAAGCTTATAGGCCTACCATTAAAAGTAGATTATAGAAAAAAAACAAAATCAATACAAGTAACTAGTTAAAATTCATTATAAAAAATAAAATTGATTGTAAAAATTCAATTACCACATGATTGCAAATGAATAAAAAACCAAGTATGAAGAATTTATAAGCTTACTTAACACATAACGTATATTTTGTTACCTGAGACATAGGATACAATGGCACAACACTTTCTAATTATTAAGTTACTTGTTCCATTTAAATTTTTTTCCAAATATTAGATGTATCACATAAATTAGTTAATCGCATAATTCCGTTCGACAGCAATTCATTCCACAACATGCCTATCTTTTGGCATAATTTAAAACTTCGGCAAGTATACATCGGTGTTGATCTACTTAATTTAACAAATAGGTCTGTCAAAATATCAATTAAATTTTATTTAAAAACGTATCTTAACGGCGAGCAGATGTAAACAAATCTGAAGAGGTTGAGGTTATATTGTTTTCAGCATACACAGCGACATCTCAGCTTCAGCTGCGATAGGGGAAAATAAACTGATCATAGCAACTACATTAGTCAAATCATGTAGCCTAAACAACTAAAGTTCTGTCAAAAATTCCGGAAAATAAGCTTTTTTAATACTTGAAAATAATTGCCCGATTATAGTTTATTACCTAGTTTAAAATACATAAAATCTAACTTGAGAATTTCATTGAAATCAAATCAGTAATAAAAAAGCCTTTTGGGGGTCAAAAATTCGCCTAAGAGAAATTTAAAGTCGCTCTAAAAGAATTTTTTATTCTCTATGTTCCATAGAGTAAAAAATTCAATAATTCCGTAAGCGAATCGGTCCCAACGAAATATCTCGAGTTAGGAGATAAATAGGGCAACGTATTATGGCTCATTTTAAAGCTTGAGGGCCAAGGACGCAAGGAAAAATACCAGAATTATCAAAAGTTACCTGGGCTTTGCCCCATTGGTCCGTGAAGTTCCAATGTTAATCTTATGGGGAGGAGATTTTAGATCTACACATGTGATTAAGCAGATGTTCCAGTGAATATTTTATATTAACTGAACGACTCAGCTGTTTACTTTGAGTTAAGATAACCTTAATTATAACTTTGTAAAATCGGCAATGCACTATAAGAAAGGAAAACACCAATAGTCATGGAAAAATTACGAATCCACAGTTAGTACAGTAAAAATGGGTTTTGACCCAAAAAAAATTAGCACAACCAAGGAATTTGGTACAGATGTTGGGAGTATCTTCCTTTTGAACATACTAAAAGTCCCCTAAAATTGAAGCTGTGCTACGGCCGCCATCTTGGAAAATGGCGGCAAATTTTTATATTTTTGGCTATAGTTGCTTTATTATTGGAGATACAGAAAAAAGCTAGAAATAAAAAATGTAGGCAATTAAAAAATACACATTTTGTTCATTTACATGTTTTCTCTAAATCTAACGGTTTATGAGTTATTTTTGATTAAGTGTAAAAGATTTTTTTAGAAATCTTTTATATTATTATTATTATTATTATTTCTCTAAAAATTTTTTAGAGAAATACAAAATTTTCAATGAATATTACATTATTACAAATCCCTTTAACTTTTGCCCAGGCTGAAAATGTATTTCTTCTCTACTTATAATATTGCTTTGTCTAGTATTAGGGTGAATCTCGTAAGGTGTCCTAAACGGATTACAGACAAACACTTTGCCCTAAAACCTTCCAACAAAATTATTTTCCACTAAATTGACCCCAAGGAATAATTTAAAAATATTTTTAATTCTGTATAAATACAGGGTGTATCAAAAACTGGGGGTCACAGGGTCGAATCTTGGAAATTTCAAATACAAACATATGTCATACATCATTAGAAAAGTCTATTTACTACAAACAAGTTGATGAAAACAGAATTCAGTTATCTTTTTTCGTTTCGAAATGGCGTCCATTTTTGTAACCAAAATCAAAATTTACGGAATACCCTATTTTTTTCATTATATGTCATAAGTGACTTCTGATTCAAAATACTTATTTAAAATAAGCTAAGTTTTACAATGATAATTCACAAGCCCACATCTATAAAAAAACTAAAATTTTCAAAATTTAATATTTTTAAAAATATTTACATGAACAAAACTCAAAAATTTTAAAAGTAACACACGTCATTTTGTATATCATGTTAGGCATCTCGTTGGCCTAACGGTTAGCGTCTTCGACTTCGGTTCAAGAAGTCACGGGTTCAATTCCCGGGATGTCCACCACTCTGATGGGTTTGGACCGCTTTCCCTTAAAAGCGTTTCTGGTACTCTGTACATTCCCCCAACTAAAACAAGGAAAAAAAAAATATAAAAACTCATTGAACTGAGCAATTTACACTAGTGCCGTATCTCTTTTCATTTTGTAGTAATGACATAAAAATGTCATTTTTCCATATAATTTGCAAATTAATTAATCAGGACATGATAGTATGGCAGTCCTTCTTGCATTGTTGCCATACCATTAAGAGTCATCTTCACCTTAGGGCCAGTAGCCCATTGTTGCGCAGTCGGCAATGTTAACCATACGACTTTTAATGCAAAACATTGTATTTTATTCCCCTGTTTCGGTCGCCGTTTTTCAACCGATTTTATTTCAACTTGGTAAGTGTTTGGTTGAATAGTTATATTAGGCCCCTCATACCTCGAAATTTTGAAAATTTAACAAATATATATTAGGTACTCTCTGTGACGTTGCAAAGTAACTCGATTTTCCTTAGTAATATTTGCTAAATTTTCCAAATTTCGAAGTATGAGGGGCTTAATATAACTATTCAACTAAACACTTACCAAGTTGAAATAAAATCGGTTGAAAAAACGGCGTCCGAAACAGGGGAATAAAATACAATGTTTTGCATTAAAAGCCTTATGGTTAACATTGCCGACTGCGCAACGATGGGCTACTGGCACAAGGGTGAAGATGACTCTTAAATTAACATGGAAGTTACGAGGAGAAATGACATTTTTACGTTATTACTACAAAACCTAAAGATATAAGGCATTAGTGTAGATTACAAAGTTGCTCAGTTCAACGAGAGCTTTAAGATGATATACAAAATGACATGGGTTAAAATTTAAAATTTTTGAGTTTTGTTCATGTAAAAAATTTTGAAAATATTAAATTTTGAAAATTTTAGTTTTTTTATAGATGTGGGCTTGTGAATTATCATTGTAAAACTTAGCTTATTTTAAATAAGTATTTTGAATCAGAAGTCACTTATGACATATAATAAAAAAACTAAAGGGTATTCCGTAAATTTTGATTTTGGTTACAAAAATGGACGCCATTTCGAAACGAAAAAAGATAACTGAATTCTGTTTTCATCAACTTGTTTGTATTAAATAGACCTTTCTAATGATGTATAATATGACATATGTTTGTATTTGAAATTTCCACGATTTGACCCTGTGACCCCCAGTTTTTGGTACACCCTGTATTTATACAGAATTAAAAATATTTTTAAATTATTCCTTGGGGTCAACTTAGTGGAAAATAATTTCGTTGGAAGGTTTTAGGGCAAAGTGTTTGTCTGTAATCCGTTTAGGACACCTTACGAGATTCACCCTAATACTAGACAAAGCAATATTATAAGTAGAGAAGAAATACATTTTCAGCCTGGGCAAAAGTTAAAGGGATTTGGAATAATGTAATATTCATTGAAAATTTTGTATTTCTCTTTTAGAAACATCTAAAAAACATATAATAACAGTACAGTAATCTTACACATCAATTTTGATTAATTAAAAAAAATCTTTTACACTTAATCAAAAATAACTCATAAACCGTTAGATTTAGAGAAAACATGTAAATGAACAAAATGTGTATTTTTTAATTGCCTACATTTTTTAGTTCAAGCTTTTTTCTGTATCTCCAATAATAAAGCAACTATAGCCAATAAACGGTATCAGTTAACTGACACATACTTTCTCCCAACAATATAAAAAAGATGTTAAAAGCTTCAAACATTAATTTCTTGATGACTCAGTCGGATAGTTACCGGCTGCGCAGGGCTCGTTTGACCCTACGCGCGTCTGTGACTTTTAACAACGTACTGCGTTTACCGCTAAACGAAAAATTGAATTTTCTCCGCAACCACTTGACGTAGAGCAATAATTTAAAATACTAGATTATTTAGTTTTTTGAGCTTGATTTAATGGTGATAAGTAAAATTTATTTCAAGACAACAGCTATTTTGAAAATCAAAAAAATTGATTTTTTAAACACTTTTTACTCCATAACTTTTGAACGCGCATTTTCTCGGAGATGCGGGTGGTGTCATTTTATCCACCATTTTAAGCTTAATAAACCACAAAATTTTAATCAAAATCGTTAGAGCCGTTTTTGAGAAATTTTGATTTTTGACGATTTTTGAGGGTTTTTGGGGGTAAAATACCCTTAAAAATAAAAAATTCAAAAAAATGAAAAAAACGCCTGGAATTATCGTGGATTTTGACCTATATACCAAATTTCATTAAAATCGGACCATTAGGGCATTCTCTAGCTCTGTTTACATCCTGACACACACACACACACACACACACACACACACAGACATCACTCCGAAAACCACTTTTTTGGACTCAGGGGGAACCATAATGGATAAATCCACCAACAACTCAAATTCGAAAATTTTGACGAAAACAATACTTTCTCCATATACTATGGTATAGGGGGAGAAAGTAAAAATATAAAAATTTGCCGCCATTTTCCAAGATGGCGGCCGTAGCACAGCTTCAATTTTAGGGGACTTTTAGTATGTTCAAAAGGAAGATACTCCCAACATCTGTACCAAATTACTTGGTTGTGCTAATTTTTTTGGGTTCATGCAATTTTTTACTTAATTTTACTGTACTAAGTGTATTTCTTCTTTCCACATCTATGACATTTAGTATATTTAGTAGGACTGAGGACTAAAATGATTTTGTATGTTGAATAGACCACAATTAAAAGATGCTTAACCTTGATACAGTTAGTATAACAGTTAATATATTGTCTTTACTCAGTGAATGACGTTTAGATATTATGTTACTGTTTTACATTTTGGCTATATTTAGTGATTAGAGTTAAATCATTTTACTAAAGTGTTTGTTATTTTCGACTGAATATTGTAAACTACAAACATTGAATAACCTCTGCGTGAGGAATATTTTGTTTTATTCATTCTCTACCTCTTTCTTTACGTAGGTAGTATGGAAACAACCAATGCCTGTTAACCCATACAGACGGGGAGCTAGTTCCTATTCATGTAAATGACAGTGTGGGAAAACAAACAATATATAAATCAATGTTTTTCATTGAACAAACAGACAAAACGTACTACAATCATACCACGAAGGACGTCGATGGAACGGGGGTAGGAGATAAAGGGCATGGGGGTACGTGGAAGAATGGTTGAGACAGGGGGCAAGGGGGCTCGGGGAGGAACGGCGGTCATGGGGGTACAGTAGTATGGGGGAAACGGGGGCCAAGGGGGCATGTGAGAAGGGGGGCCCCGGGAGCATGGGAGGGTACAAGGGGCAAAATGGGCTTTGGTGGTATATTGGTAGTTGGGCTTGGGGGGCATGGAGGCACAGGGAAGAACGGCGGACATGGGGGCACAGGAGCATAGAGGTGGGAGGGGCACGAGGTGGTACGGGTGATCCGGGGGCGTGGGAGGCGGGTCCCTGGTGCATATGGGGGTACTAAGCACGGGTCATGCGGGGGAACAAGGGACATGGGGGAGGCATGGGGAACACGAGGAGCTGGGGAGGAGGCACAGGGACATGGAGGCATAGGGATTCAGAATACAGTGGTGTACAGTATTAATAGGCTAATAACCATTTTGTCATGTTGTATTGAAGTATCTATCTTCTTATTTCTATAAGGGTTTCGTCTGTTACGTCCCTTTTTCTCTCGACCTACTGAACCGATTTTTAAGATTGAGGTGTCATTTTAAAGCTGAGGATATACCGCAGTGACGAATTGTAGTTAAAAAGATCATATTGTTTCGTGCTTCGACCTTTCGCCTTTGATTTATTTCTAGAGGTCGCTTTAAAATGTTGACCAACTTTTATTGCAAGTTCTTTAATGTAAATTGTAATTTAACAGCTGATTACCTTCAGATGAATTTTAAAAGCCAGATAGTAAACAAAAATATATCTCTGTCACTTCATAATCCACATTCACGTACTATAGGTGGGTTTCACTCATACAGAATTAAAAAAATGTGCAATTTGCGCACGGGCCACCTCGTTTTATTTATTTGAGTTAAGGCTGCGGTCTACCCCTGCCAAATCAACAACAATGCCGAATGCCGCCTCGCGGCCATAGCGCTAGGCGAGTTTGATGGCTGCAGAGGTTTACGGGGATCGTGTTTCAGAATTAACCGATTAAGATAGAGATTGGCTGTTAACTTTTTCTAAAAGTAGAAAAAATTATCTAGTCGGCTATCGTTTTAGAATTTTTAAATAAAATTTCTAATTTCAGTAATGACTGTCTAAAATCATCTGTTTTTTAGTTTTGTAAATGCAGAGGTTTACGGGGATCGTGTTTTAAAACTAACCTCTTAAGATAGAGATTGGCTGTTAACTTTTTTTGAAAGTAGAAAAAAGGATCTAGTCGGCTATCTTTTTAGAATTTTAAAGTAAAACTTCTAATTTCAGCTATAACTGTCTAAAATCATATGTTTTTATGTCCGGAGCCCGGGACCACCCCGGTCTACCCCTGGCGCGCACCAAAATGCAAGGGTTTTTTAGAATCGTGTTCTCTTCTGCCAAATGAAGCCTAGAGCTATAAATAAAGTGTCATATTAAAGAAGAATAACGGTACTAATTTCCCTCTGTTACTATTTTGTAATTAGTTCATTAAAACCAATAGAAAACTTCAGTTAAAAATCGAGAAAAACATATAATTTTAGACAGTAATGGCTGAAATTAGAAATTTTATTTTAAAATTCTAAAAAGATAGCCGATTAGATCCTTTTTTATACTTTAAAAAAAAGTTAACAGCCAATCTCTATCTTAAGAGGTTAGTTTTAAAACACGATCATCGTAAACCTCTGCATTTACAAAACTAAAAAACAGATGATTTTAGACAGTTATTACTGAAATTAGAAATTTTATTTTAAAATTCTAAAAAGATAGCCGACTAGATCCTTTTTTTTACTTTTAGTCAAAGTTAACAGCCAATCTCTATCTTAATTGGTTAATTTTAAAAAACGACCCCCGTAAACCTCTGCAGCCATCAAACTCGCCTAGCGCTACGGCCGCGAGGCGGCATTCGGCATTGTTGTTGTTTTGGCTGGGGTAGACCGCCCCCTTAAGAACTCATCACGTACATGGTTTCGGTTAAACCCATTTTTATTGCGTTCGACAGTTAAGTAGTGTAATGAATTTTCATTTTTCCACAAGATAAACTAAGTTAAGTTTATAAGTTCTATCAAGATTAAGGTATTTTATAAGAAAATTCAAGAGTGTAAATTCACAGTATAGCTTGAAAAGAATTACATTAACTGTGCAAGGAGGTGATGAATTGAAACTTACTTTTCAAGAGAGCAGCACCATTTAGATTTTTAGGGGCCTTTGCCCCTACAATCCCCTAGTTTCATTAAACTATTGAATTTTATTTTACGTAATCTTTTACATTTTCTAACAGTCAGGATTGGTATTTTCGTATACCAGTTGGAAAAATGAGTCTAGTTTGCATATGGGATAGAACATTATTTTCCAACTAGATGATAAAATTATCGCAAACACATAGAAAACCGCAGGTAAGCAAAGCGAGTTTTCATCAAAGGTGAATCGTCGTGGAACGGTTTAATGAACAACCTTTGTTGGCCAGCTTTGTGGCGCTGCACGGCGGCTCAGCGGGAACCACCTTTCAATTAATACCGGAATTGGCTTTGTTTGGAAATCATTGTGATAGCCTTGAGAATTAGAGTGTATATATAAGTATGTAAAACCTTTGTCGCACTATAAATTAGTTTAAAATATATTTGCGCAAAGAAATTTGTTAGAATGGGTTCCATGACGAATAGATGAGGCTTTTAGAGAAAATTTGCATTCGATTTTAAAACACCTTGTGGGATTTATAATCTGGGTCTTCATGAAAATATGGAGTGCTGTTGTGTTATTCTAAGGAATGAACTATACTTTAAGTGGGTTTAAAGGGTCCCAGGACAACTTTAAAACTGGTTTATACTAGTTGCGAAGTTGACATTGGGTACAGCAAATGAAGTTGTCATAACACTGTGGTAAGTCTTTTGGCTGTCCCTTCATTCATAAAATCTATTCATGTTCAAGACAGTGGGAGGCGAATGCGGTGGGAATGGAAACCCATAGCTGGAACATGAGTGGACATAGGCGGTTGGTTGAACATTTGGAGGGCGTTGTCAAGAAGCATGGGGGTTGGTCCGCTTAAATTGTCAAACGGCCATCTGATGTCCCTTCTCCATCCGTTCTCATTCTCCAGTATCCTATCCTTCCGGGGGCCTGCACAAAATGCCCATTTGAGGCAGACGTGCTTAATCGTCGGCCGGGGTCTCCATATCCACCAATAACAACAACATGGTTTGAAGGATTGAACTAATATAATCCTATGGTTGAGGATATTGACGGTTATTAATATTTATTATATGAAACGACTTTGCAGCATTTTTACAAACAAAAGGTGGGAACCGAAAAATATATTTTATTACTTAACCTGTATTTGCAATGTGCTTGGATGGAAAGTTTCGTTGCAGTTACTAAGCGAAACCCAACATATAGAACAAAAGGTTGCAATTAATTTTAATTATTTTCTCACGAACGGTTAAAAAATAAAATTTTAAGGAATTACATTAACCTTTTAAAATAAATATTAAATGCTTGATTTTTATTGTTTACATTGACCGAAGTTTAATAGATCATATACCTATTGAAACTCAACTTGGTGCATGTAAAATTCTAACAAGTGTTTAACTTTAACAGTTAAAAATTTAAAAAAAAATCTAATTTCAACTGTTAGTATTGTTATGTCCCAAATAAAAACAAATAATTAAATGTCATTAGATATGTGAGCTATTGGAAGAATCATCAGCCAGAGGACGTTTTTGGTATGAATAATGCCCCGTGTGTGGTTTTTGATGCACTGTAATATATCGCTGTAGTTATCACGCAATAAAAATCCCAATGGCAACCAGAGGGCTAATATTTGTCCCATAAATCCGAGAAGTGCCATAATTTAAAACTGGAATAAACGCGACCATAAGCATAGTTTAGCGAGCAACGATTTGCAAGTATCTTTGAAATGTTTGGATTTATATATTTTTCCAATTAAGAGTCTGCAGTACACGCCAACTTGGATTTTTATTATCATAAGACCAATGTTACATTTAAAACGTCCGCCCCGCCTTTTTTGCACAAAACATTCTTCTGTGTCATTTTTAATTAAATGTTAATATCTAAGGGACTGTGAAATAAAACTTTTATTTGATTTGTTTTTATAATAGTTTTTACAGAAATATAATATAATGAATTTAATATAATATTCATGATTTTTATTTCACAGTCCCCTATAATAAGATTTCCTTTAAAATTACATAAAGATGAATCTTTTTTGACGAATATTGATATTAAAGGCTAACACAGCTAAGAAGAGTGGTAGAGTCTTTACCATACTTTCCTCAAGAAGTTTTACAGAAGTTTTTATAGTCGATCAAAGTAAATTAGTTTGCAATTTATTCAGTTTTGAATATATATTTCTTTGCCAATATAATTGGATTAATTTTGTTTCTTGAAAATAAAATCACATTTACTTAACTTGCCTATGTTATTTGAAAGAAATCTAGAAATTAATGTAACTCTTCATACAAAGTAGGACAAAGCAAGTAATTTTTGTATTTTAATGGTCAATCAAAACTGACGGGAAGGCTGGGGTTGACACATCTTTTCGAATAACCAACGTTATAGGCTAATTACGCTGTTATTTCTGTCATTCAAACTAAACCCAATGACCTCTTACTTGAGGTGATCTTGTCAATAGATTGATCTCACAGGAAGCTATCAGTGAAAACATTCTAAATTAAAAAAAAGTTAAACCACAATAACACTATTTCATTAGTAAAATACGCCATTCTCGTACTTACCACAGTAGGTTAGTTTGTGTTGGCTATATAGAATGTTTTCTTTTTATTTTACAGTGTGACCTTTCAGCCCCCAAACCGTTGTTCAACTAGTTTTCTCTTTTATTTTGTTAAGTTTTTCGTGAGTTCAAATGTTTTTTTTTTTTTTTTTTTTTTTTTTATTTCACCTCGGAGTGTTGACTCTGGGAGGGGCCCCTGAAGTTTTCAGTGTGTAGTACCGGTACTTGAATTCGTGTGTACTAATCTTTTTTTAGAGTCCCAAATATTTACTTTGCATATTGTGGAATTTTCTAAAATTACCGACAAATTATAGTAAAATAACCATAGAAACCAGTGATTCTTTAATTTTACTGATGGCCTCAAATTTCAGATAAAAGGTAGGATTGTTATAAATCCCTACTAATATTATTAATATGTGAATGGTCGTATGTTTGTAACGTTCTCACGAGAAAACTACTTAGCCGACCATCATGAAACTTTGTACACATATTCTTGGAGGTATCAGACGTAACATAAGAAAAAGTTGATTAAAAAATACAAAATATGAAAAGTCTGTAAAAATCTCAAAATCGGTTTTATTACTTATTTGTCGCTAAGAAACAAATTAAAAAAATTCAAATTTGAAACTATTCCGGCGATTTCTTGTATATAGGGTGAGCGTAGAGAACGAGCTAAACCTGACGGCGAGCGAAGACGCGGGAAGGAGCTAGTTCAATTATAAAAGTTAACAATACGATTTGTCTTAAGGCTAAATAATGATGTTATCAAACAAAGAGGTCGGCGTAACATAGTAAAGACAAGACGTAACAAGACCGGGGTTTGAACAAAATGTTAAAAAATGCCTCAGGCGTTGAACCTCACAAAATAAGATGATAAAAAAACATAATAAAAATTAACTGAGATGTTACAACATGAGCCGTTAGTAAAGTAGATTTGTTTTTACCGTAAAAACAAAAATAGAAAAATAAAACTTCATCACAAACGCTTCTTTAAATATAAAGCGGCATTGTGTAAATATTCCACAAGAGGTGCGAAGTAAAAACGTGAGAAGACGCTGACGGCTCTTCAGCTCATGTTGGGTCATAAAATAAAACGTAATGGCTGGCGTACATGGACGTGGTCGTGGACAACGATTATGTTCACTTTCCTGCAGAACAGCCTTCATTATTCAATTCTAAAACAAACATTTTGAAGATTGAATTCAGGAATTTTTCTACAGAACAACAGAAAAACCTTAAATGAAATGTACTTGTCACAAAATGCGTAATAAAGCAGTCCACGAATAAATATGAACTGCAGATTTTTATTGAAAAAAACCAAGGACTTTTCTAAATGAATAGATGAAAAAGTTAATATATCCTAAGATCCATTTGGATTTTTTCAAATAAAAATAAAACACTAAAGTCCAAGGCTTATAGCTAAAGCAATATTCTTTATCTATTGGGACCATTTTTCAAAATGCTGTAAAATATATGAGTGCTATTGAAAAGTAATTTTGGGTAAAGGCGTTCTGCATTATTGAAACGATATGATGTTCATAACGTCGATATCCCACAATGTATTGGCTGTTATTACACAATAAACAATTGTAATGTCGTGCAAAGAGCCGCTACTCGCCGCCTATATAGAGTTATGGCCAATGCCATCCATTATTAACATGCCCTTCCTTAACAGCCGCGAACAGTAATCTTTTAATTTAGTAGTACAGCATTAGAAAAATAATACTTTATTAAGCCTTAGAAAGGTAAAATGCACACAAATATACATTTATATTTGTGTTTAATTTACACAATTATACTCATATAATTAACAAGTTCATTGTTTGGAAACTTCATAACTCAATTAACAACATAGCATGTAAGAAAATTTCTTCATTTTCATAAATAAATTTTTTTCACTACTAATATCAGGAATGGTTATAATGTTATATTTATTTATTCCTTTCATAGCTACTTTTACAAATCACAAAGTTTCTTTGCATATCATTTTACTAATAAGTTACAGTATTTGAAATAAATTAGTTAGCCCAGTTTTGTAATAAGTATCATATGACTCAATGGAAATTAAAAAATCCTTTCTTGTACATAAAGTGACCTAAAATAATAGTTATTGATAATATTTATGTTCGAAATAAGAGTGTTGGATCCAAATTTCTCAAAAGAAATCAATAACCATTCATGTGAAACATAACTTCATTCGAAGAAATATTCCCTGCCAAAGTGAAATGTTGATTGAATCTGATGTTGAATGGCGCTGACAGCGTACATTTACTTACATCTTCTCACACAACTGCTAATGGCGTTTGTAAATTACTCTCTTTTTTGTATTGATAATCTTTATTTGTAAAGGTAACAGCACATAATATCAACATATTAAGTAATGATAATGATTTTAAACATTTTCTCACTCACTTTGCGTATACTTTACAAGAAATCATAACCAACATAATTCCTTCATTTTTGTTTGAATACAAACTTAATAACAAGTAGGCCTACTAATTAATTATGAGATGCATCAACTAGTGTCATGCACTGCAACTATTTTATGCATGAACACACCACTACTTTGCAAACCTATAAATACAGTGTCATTCATATTGTAGATAGATATATGAAAATTGTTTCTTATGTGCTGTTATATATTTGTTCAAAAATGTTGAACTGTCTATATATTCAAGAGCGAAAGGCCACTCCGACGTCTCAAACTTTCAACCATTTGTCATGTTGCCTCAATATGCTGAAACTTTTTTCGTCCTCGTCACGGAGGTCCTACGTCTCAACCTTGGTAATCGATTACACCTTGGAATGGCTTCAAAATAGTAACATCCACCCGATAGAGGAATAAAATTCTAACCGTGACACAGAGCTCTATTATTGTGTTTCCGAATGCATCTAGCTCAATTAATTACCAGTACTATGATCAGATTGTATTAAGGGGTTCGAGTGCATTTTCATTCATTAATTAAAACAGTGCAACCAGTGTACAAGAAGACATATTTTCTTACAATGCATTTCACTAGGGATATTTAACAAAAAATTGAATGTGAGTTCAATTTAGTTTGACTTGATATCTAATTTATATTATTTATATCTGATAACTTTATTAGAAAATGTTAAGCACTTCATTTTTACTTAAAAAGGTTAAATATCATACATAATAACATAATGCATTTGAGCGTCTGCATTTGTAGCCCGTTGTTGCGCAGTCGGCAATGTTAACCATACGGCTTTTAATGTAAAACATAGTATTTCATTCCCCTGTTTTGGACGCCGTTTTTCAACCGACTTACTTTAATCTTGGTAAGTGTTTAGTTGAATAGTCATACTAGGCCCCTCATACCTCGAAATAATGAAAAAAAAAAAACAAAAAAACAAACAAATATTACTAAGGAAAATCAAGTTACTTTGCAACGTCACAGAGAGTAATATTTGTTAAATTTTCAAAATTTTGAGGTATGAAGGGCCTAATATAACTATTCAACTAAACACTTACCAAGTTAAAAGAAAATCGGTTGAAAAAGACGTCTAAAACAGGGGAATAAAATACCATGTTTTTCATAAAAGCCGTCAGGTTAACATTGCCGACTGCGCAACAATGGGCTACCAGCCCAAAGGTGAAGTAACTCTTAACTACTAGCCCAGCAGGAAAACCGGCAACAGCAGAACAAGGAGAAGTGTATATGAGAGCTCGCGTATGTCCAAAAAGTCTTTCGACAATATTACAGGGGATTTCCATAAAAAATTTCAATAAAAACGAAAGAGATAGTGTTAAATAAATGTGTAACTAAAATAAAAGAATTAACGTTGGAGTTTGACTTAAGGGAAAATTTTAAAACATCTGTAACGTATAGTTCACAAAGGTTTTGAAATAATAATAAATTATGATTTAAATTAGATATTTTTACAGACTCGATAACATTCACAGCATATGACCAGATCATATGTAGTAGTTTAAAGAATAGCCTTTGGAGCCTTAAATATTTAACACAGTTGTTTATTTTGATTATTTGAAACGAAATGTGATGAAATTATTGACGGAACAGTCAAGGAATGAATTCAATTCGCAATGACGTGTATCAGTGAACACAAGCAGGACATCCCTTGTTTACCAATCTCGTTGTGAGTGTCCAACGTTGTTATATTGGACAAACTGTGATAATGACGAATAAAACGCCAGATCACTTCCAGCTAAACAAAATTTTCACCAGCTATCTTGGAGGTTTATTAAACACTCTTTATTTGTTTTAGATTATCTTTCATTATAATAATTAACCTAAAATTAGATGTGTTACTAGACATTTGTTACGCTTTGAAATAATAGATAATTAGTGGCAGTTGTTTGTAATAATCTTTAATTATTATTGCCACTAGGTGGCACAAGTTTGTAAACAACCTATCGAATGCTAGGATAAGGTTATACACAATTTGTCAAAACTTAACGTAACCCTGAGTATAATACTAAGAGGCTCAGGCTCGATTTCCATCAAAATATTTTGTTAAACCAACCATTTATCAATTTTGGCATAATTATTCACAAGGCATTTAAAGCGAGTTATGGTTAGATATAAATTTTCGTATCTGTTAATTTGTATTCTATAAATTATCAATTTTACATGAAGAAAATTTAACTAAAACAATACTTTATTCTGTGGAATGAAGTTGTTAAATATTGTAAACTGACAATTTTAATAACTTTTTTGACCAAGGATTCACGTTACCCCTTATAATTAATAACCAACTCCAATTGACGATGGGATAAAGGAAACAAGGAAAGGCGGAGAAAGGAACAGCAGACGACGAATTTACCACACAGAGGGCCAATTTCCTTGCTCCTGCGACGACTGATTTTTATGTTCAAGTAAGCAATCCGCTCTACTCTCTGATTGCCTAATCAGCCGACTGTGTGTCCACTCATCTCCTCAGGTAAGGTTTCCTATGCCAGAGCCTGACATCCACCCCCTCGAGTCCTGAACATGAGTGAGAATCATGAGGGAATGAGAAATTGTCATAGTGGACATCCAAAATACTTACCACATGTTATGACATCTTCGTTTGCTGTACCTAATGTAAACTTCGTAAATGGTATTAACTTTTTTTAGAGTTATCGTGGGATACTTAGTGAATTGTATTTGAATAATAGCCAACAGAACGAGTTGTTTAAGGCCACCTTTTAACTGAAATTGTCAATTTGAATTTAAATCAGCTGGAACCAGAACTTGAACACTACTAATGTGAATCAAAATTCATTTGAATATTAAAACCGTTACAAAACAAAAAATCTGAGGCTATTTCGGGGCTACACTGAGACCTGGCATGAAACTTGAGGTTTTCACACACGAGCATGATAATCAGTCCCTATCACAAGCTATTAACAATTTGTCTTTAAACATGAAATTAAAATTAATATTAATATTTCAGTTTGAAGTTAACATGATTTTAATTAAAGGCAAAGTCTACATTTGTTACATGGAGTGTAGTAAATTGTTAAACAATAAATACATTGTTAAAAATAAATCGGTAGTAACAGTGTATATTGTTAAATGGCAAGTAATTACAAACAGTGACATGAACCTCAGTTGTACAGAACACGGCAACAATTACACGGGTCCGTCTGATCGACAACTCCACAGGGTCGTGCATCTCTCACGCTGTCACTCCTACAACTGCCAGCAACTGAGGAACATGGGCAGGTTACAGGGGTAGTTATAACATTACAATCAGGGACATGAGCATCAGTTCTGCAGAACATAGCAGCAATTACACTGGCCCGTCAGACCGACAACTCCACGGATCGTGCATCTCTAACGCTGTCACTCCTACAACTGCAGCAACTGAGGAACATGGGCAGGTTACAGGGGTAGTTCTACAGAACACGGCAACAATTACACGGGTCCGTCTGATCGACAACTCGAGAGGGCCGTGCATCTCTCACGCTGTCACTCCCACAACTGCCAGCAACTGAGGAACATGGGCAGGTTACAGGGGTAGTTATGACATTACAATCAGGGACATGAGCATCAGTTCTGCAGAACACGAAAACAATTACAACGGGACCGTCTGATCGACAACTCCACAGGGCCGTGGATCTCTCACGCTGTCACTCCTACAACTGCCAGCAACTAAGGAACATGGACAGGTTACAGGGGTAGTTCTACAGAACACGGCAACAATTACACGGGTCCGTCTGACCGACAACTCCACAGGGCCGTGCATCTCTCACGCTGTCACTCCTACAACTGCCAGCAACTAAGGAACATGGGCAGGTTACAGGGGTAGTTCTACAGAACACGGCAACAATTACACGGGTCCGTCTGATCGACAACTCCACAGGGTCGTGCATCTCTCACGCTGTCACTCCTACAACTGCCAGCAACTGAGGAACATGGGCAGGTTACAGGGGTAGTTCTACAGAACACGGCAACAATTACACGGGTCCGTCTGATCGACAACTCCACACTGTCGTGCATCTCTCACGCTGTCACTCCTACAACTGCCAGCAACTGAGGAGAATGGGCAGGTTACAGGGGTAGTTCTACAGAACATGACAACAATTACACGGGTCCGTCTGATCGACAACTCCACAGGGTCGTGCATCTCTCACGCTGTCACTCCTACAACTGCCGGCAACTGAGGAACATGGGCAGGTTACAGGGGTAGTTCTACAGAACACGGCAACAATTACACGGTTCCGTCTGATCGACAACTCCACAGGGTCGTGCATCTCTCACGCTGTCACTCCTACAACTGCCGGCAACTGAGGAATATGGGCAGGTTACAGGGGGTAGTTCTACAGAACACGGCAACAATTACACGGGGTCCGTCTGATCGACAACTCCACAGGATCGTGCATCTCTCACGCTGTCACTCCTACAACTGCCGGCAACTGAGGAACATGTGCAGGTTACAGGGGTAGTTCTACAGAACATGACAACAATTACACGGGTCCGTCTGATCGACAACTCCACAGGGCCGTGCATCTCTCACGCTGTCACTCCTACAACTGCCGGCAACTGAGGAACATGGGCAGGTTACAGGGGTAGTTCTACAGAACACGGCAACAATTACACGGGTCCGTCTGATCGACAACTCCACAGGGCCGTGCATCTCTCACGCTGTCACTCCTACAACTGCCGGCAACTGAGGAACATGGGCAGGTTACAGGGGTAGTTCTACAGAACACGGCAACAATTACACGGGTCCGTCTGATCGACAACTTCACAGGGTCGTGCATCTCTCACGCTGTCACTCCTACAACTGCCAGCAACTGAGGAACATGGGCAGGTTACAGGGGTAGTTATGACATTACAATCAGGGACATGAGCATCAGTTCTGCAGAACACGAAAACAATTACAACGGGACCGTCTGATCGACAACTCCACAGGGTCGTGCATCTCTCACGCTGTCACTCCTACAACTGCCGGCAACTTAGGAACATGGGCAGGTTACAGGGGTAGTTCTACAGAACACGGCAACAATTACACGGTTCCGTTTGATCGACAACTCCACAGGGTCGTGCATCTCTCACGCTGTCACTCCTACAAATGCCGGCAACTGAGGAATATGGGCAGGTTACAGGGGTAGTTCTACAGAACACGGCAACAATTACACGGGTCCGTCTGATCGACAACTCCACAGGATCGTGCATCTCTCACGCTGTCACTCCTACAACTGCCGGCAACTGAGGAACATGGCCGGGTTACAGGGGTAGTTCTGCAGAACACGGCAACAATTACACGGGTCCGTCTGATCGACAACTCCACAGGGTCGTGCATCTCTCACGCTGTCACTCCTACAACTGCCGGCAACTGAGGAACATGGGCAGGTTACAGGGGTAGTTATACAGATCACGGCAACAATTACACGGGTCCGTCTGATCGACAACTCCACAGGGCCGTGCATCTCTCATGCTGTCACTCCTACAACTGCCGGCAACTGAGGAACATGGGCAGGTTACAGGGGTAGTTCTACGGAACACGGCAACAATTACACGGGTCCGTCTGATCGACAACTCCACAGGGCCGTGCATCTCTCACGCTGTCACTCCTACAACTGCCGGCAACTGAGGAACATGGGCAGGTTACAGGGGTAGTTCTACAGAACACGGCAACAATTACACGGTCCGTCTGATCGACAACTCCACAGGGCCGTGCATCTCTCACGCTGTCACTCCTACAACTGCCAGCAACTGAGGAACATGGGCAGGTTACAGGGGTAGTTATGACATTACAATCAGGGACATGAGCATCAGTTCTGCAGAACACGAAAACAATTACAACGGGACCGTCTGATCGACAACTCCACAGGGTCGTGCATCTCTCACGCTGTCACTCCTACAACTGCCGGCAACTGAGGAACATGGGCAGGTTACAGGGGTAGTTCTACAGAACACGGCAACAATTACACGGTTCCGTCTGATCGACAACTCCACAGGGTCGTGCATCTCTCACGCTGTCACTCCTACAAATGCCGGCAACTGAGGAATATGGGCAGGTTACAGGGGTAGTTCTACAGAACACGGCAACAATTACACGGGTCCGTCTGATCGACAACTCCACAGGATCGTGCATCTCTCACGCTGTCACTCCTACAACTGCCAGCAACTGAGGAACATTGTGCAGGTTACAGGGGTAGTTCTACAGAACATGACAACAATTACACGGGTCCGTCTGATCGACAACTCCACAGGGCCGTGCATCTCTCACGCTGTCACTCCTACAACTGCCAGGAACTGAGGAACATGGGCAGGTTACAGGGGGTAGTTCTACAGAACACGGCAACAATTACACGGGTCCGTCTGATCGACAACTCCACAGGGCCGTGCATCTCTCACGCTGTCACTTCTACAACTGCCGGCAACTGAGGAACATGGGCAGGTTACAGGGGTAGTTCTACAGAACACGGCAACAATTACACGGGTCCGTCTGATCGACAACTTCACAGGGTCGTGCATCTCTCACGCTATCACTCCTACAACTGCCGGCAACTGAGGAACATGGCCAGGTTACAGGGTAGTTCTGCAGAACACGGCAACAATTACACGGGTCCGTCTGATCGACAACTCCACAGGGTCGTGCATCTCTCACGCTATCACTCCTACAACTGCCGGCAACTGAGGAACATGGGCAGGTTACAGGGGTAGTTATACAGATCACGGCAACAATTACACGGGTCCGTCTGATCGACAACTCCACAGGGCCGTGCATCTCTCACGCTGTCACTCCTACAACTGCCGGCAACTGAGGAACATGGGCAGGTTACAGGGGTAGTTATACAGATCACGGCAACAATTACACGGGTCCGTCTGATCGACAACTCCACAGTGGCCGTGCATCTCTCACGCTGTCACTCCTACAACTGCCGGCAACTGAGGAACATGGGCAGGTTACAGGGGTAGTTCTACAGAACACGGCAACAATTACACGGGTCCGTCTGATCGACAACTCCACAGGGCCGTGCATCTCTCACGCTGTCACTCCTACAACTGCCGGCAACTGAGGAACATGGGCAGGTTACAGGGGTAGTTCTACAGAACACGGCAACAATTACACGGGTCCGTCTGATCGACAACTCCACAGGGCCGTGCATCTCTCACGCTGTCACTCCTACAACTGCCGGCAACTGAGGAACATGGGCAGGTTACAGGGGTAGTTCTACAGAACACGGCAACAATTACACGGGTCCGTCTGATCGAACAACTTCACAGGGTCGTGCATCTCTCACGCTGTCACTCCTACAACTGCCAGCAACTGAGGAACATGGCAGGTTACAGGGGTAGTTATGACATTACAATCAGGGACATGAGCATCAGTTCTGCAGAACACGAAAACAATTACAACGGGACCGTCTGATCGACAACTCCACAGGGTCGTGCATCTCTCACGCTGTCACTCCTACAACTGCCGGCAACTGAGGAACATGGGCAGGTTACAGGGGTAGTTCTACAGAACACGGCAACAATTACACGGTTCCGTCTGATCGACAACTCCACAGGGTCGTGCATCTCTCACGCTGTCACTCCTACAACTGCCGTCAACTGAGGAATATGGGCAGGTTACAGGGGTAGTTCTACAGAACACGGCAACAATTACACGGGTCCGTCTGATCGACAAACTCCACAGGATCGTGCATCTCTCACGCTGTAACTCCTACAACTGCCAGCAACTGAGGAACATGTGCAGGTTACAGGGGTAGTTCTACAGAACATGACAACAATTACACGGGTCCGTCTGATCGACAACTCCACAGGGCCGTGCATCTCTCACGCTGTCACTCCTACAACTGCCGGCAACTGAGGAACATGGGCAGGTTACAGGGGTAGTTCTACAGAACACGGCAACAATTACACGGGTCCGTCTGATCGACAACTCCACAGGGCCGTGCATCTCTCACGCTGTCACTCCTACAACTGCCGGCAACTGAGGAACATGGGCAGGTTACAGGGGTAGTTCTACAGAACACGGCAACAATTACACGGGTCCGTCTGATCGACAACTTCACAGGGTCGTGCATCTCTCACGCTATCACTCCTACAACTGCCGGCCACTGAGGAACATGGCCAGGTTACAGGGGTAGTTCTGCAGAACACGGCAACAATTACACGGATCCGTCTGATCGACAACTCCACAGGGTCGTGCATCTCTCACGCTGTCACTCCTACAACTGCCGGCAACTGAGGAACATGGGCAGGTTTACAGGGGTAGTTATACAGATCACGGCAACAATTACACGGGTCCGTCTGATCGACAACTCCACAGGGCCGTGCATCTCTCACGCTGTCACTCCTACAACTGCCGGCAACTGAGGAACATGGGCAGGTTACAGGGGTAGTTATACAGATCACGGCAACAATTACACGGGTCCGTCTGATCGACAACTCCACAGGGCCGTGCATCTCTCACGCTGTCACTCCTACAACTGCCGGCAACTGAGGAACATGGGCAGGTTACAGGGGTAGTTCTACAGAACACGGCTACAATTACACGGGTCCGTCTGATCTACAACTCCACAGGGTCATGCATCTCTCACGCTGTCACTCCTACAACTGCCGGCAACTGAGGAATATGGGCAGGTTACAGGGGTAGTTCTACAGAACACGGCAACAATTACACGGGTCCGTCTGATCGACAACTCCACATGGCCGTGCATCTCTCACGCTGTCACTCCTACAACTGCCGGCAACTGAGGAACATGGGCAGGGTTACAGGGGTAGTTCTACAGAACACGGCTACCATACCATTACACGGGTCCGTCTGATCGACAAACTCCACAGGGTCATGCATCTCTCACGCTGTCACTCCTACAACTGCCGGCAACTGAGGAATATGGGCAGGTTACAGGGGTAGTTCTACAGAACACGGCAACAATTACACGGGTCCGTCTGATCGACAACTCCACATGGCCGTGCATCTCTCACGCTGTCACTCCTACAACTGCCGGCAACTGAGGAACATGGGCAGGTTACAGGGGTAGTTCTACAGAACACGGCTACAATTACACGGGTCCGTCTGATCGACAACTCCACAGGGTCATGCATCTCTCACGCTGTCACTCCTACAACTGCCGGCAACTGAGGAATATGGGCAGGTTACAGGGGTAGTTCTACAGAACACGGCTACAATTACACGGGTCCGTCTGATCGACAACTCCACAGGGTCATGCATCTCTCACGCTGTCACTGCTACAACTGCCGGCAACTGAGGAATATGGGCAGGTTACAGGGGTAGTTCTACAGAACACGGCAACAATTACACGGGTCCGTCTGATCGACAACTCCACATGGCCGTGCATCTCTCACACTGTCACTCCTAAGGAACAATTGTGGAACATGGGCAATTATAATCACGTATACTCTGCTTTGCACTAAGGACCTCAGTGTTCCAGATGGAATCGTTGCAGATTTTAAATCTTAATACATACTTTAATTTACCCTAAAATTCCAATAATCTTTTTTAAGAAAAGGAATAAGTAGGATAACGAAACATTAGAGAACATATAGATAGAGTAGAATACAACCCCCCTAAGCTTTCATAAAACATTTTCAGACTCAGATAAAAAACTTTTCAAACAGGATAGAAAAAAATATTTTTATTTACCAGTGAAACCAATCTTCTCACTGAGTGAATGACCTTTTTATAAATAAAATATTTCACGTCGATATGGGTTAAAAACATTATATGTAGAAGCCATCAAGTTACCTGCCAAAATCGATCACCCAATTTCGTAATAAACAAAATGTACCTCGATTAAAAGGATGAGTGCATTTAGAAGATGGAATATGTCATCAACATTTTCTAAGAATCACATAAAAACTTAAGCTATTTTTATGTAAAGCCTGAATAAGACTATGTATGCCTTTTATAACCGTAATTTAACACTTAGCTCAATTAGTTACTTAGCTGCCTTACAAAATTAAAGATTTAAACAGCAGCAAATCTATTTTTAAAAAAGAAAATTTACATACAGCCTTTGACTGTCGTTAACAAGAACACTTTTTATAGGATTAAAAGGAGATCCAATAAAAAGCGTAGAAGCTTACGATGGGCTTTCCCTTGAAACAATTTTCTTTGCTCTAAACGAATAGATTTAACAAAACACAGTCTTTATTTATACTGTTTTTTTTTTTCAAACTAATTACGAAATGAAAGCAAGAATAATTCACCACATATTTTATTGAACTAAATTAATATACCATTCAGAAACCACTAAAATATCATATCGGAGTTTTAATTTGACATGCTAATTTAGTCCTAAAATGTCGTATATATTGTGCTTTAACAAGTCCATCACTCACCAAACAAACTAGATGATTTATTTAAATGATAATGGGTTAAGTCTATAAATTATTTACTGAAGAGAATAGACATGTAGTTTAAGTTTCTCATAAAGTTTGTAATTAATTTTGATTTTTTTCTGAAGCAAGCCTACGCATGTAAATATGTTTTGTGGCAATAAAGAAGATTTGATTTGATTTGATTTCATTTCATTTCTCGCAAACATTTCCTTCTAATGCAGTACCACCTTTATATTGCCTATTCCTAAATAATTCTATATATAATCTTAAGGGAATATAAAAAGCGTAGGACTTATCATTCTTCAGAACATTAAGTAATAAACATGTTTGTAAATTGAGATTGGTAATTTTAACAGAATCTCATTTATTTAAATAAATTTCATCTGGCATTTTAGGACCTTGAGTGTTCTGGTAATTTTTAAATGTTTATATGCTTAGAAGAAAAAAATAAAAGTCTGTATTCTTACACCCGTCGACATTAGAATAGACATTAAATAACATTAATGACATTAAATAACTTCTTGATTTTATACGTGTTGGCACTGTCAACTGTCAATCTGAGTATGACAGTTCTCCAAAACTACTAGATATATTTACACTTACACTGTAATTAATTGTATACAAGACGGTAAATATAAATGAAAGATCTTTTAATGGTGATTTCGAACAGTCACACCAATCATCACATCATCAGGCCCAATCCGAGGCTGTAGTAGTTTATATTGTTTAGGCCTACATAGTGTTAAATACATAATAATTTCGTAGCTTTAGTTTTCTTAAGATTAATATAGTACGGTTTACAGTACTATATATTTAATTTATTTGTAGTGTATGTCTAATGAATACAAACCATGTGCTAAGATAAAACCGTCCATTACGGTTTAGTTTATAATATAGAACACGAGTAGTACGAAGGATCAGTAAGGGTTGATTTACTTGTATTAATTTCAACATATATAAGATGATATTAATTAGGATGTTCTAAGTAAAAGGACACTCACAAGAAATGATTATGTATAATCTGTAATTACACATTCTCCTTCTAAGTGTATAAAAAATTTTGAATGAAAGAAGTAAAAATCTTACAGTTTTCCTAAACATAAAGTATACCCATACAGCACAAGATGTCCGATGGATATCCAACGGATATCCGTTTTGGTCCGCACGGATGATCCGTGGATATCCGCCCGATATCCTGGATGTCCATCGGACATCCGATGGATGTGAGTTTGTCAGGGTTTCGTCCGGAATTTAGATGTCCGTTTACGGATATACAGGACATCCAATGGATATCCGCCGATATCCATAGGACATCCAATGGTTAGCCAAATGTTGTCCATTATTGGACATCCGTTAACGGATATACAGGACATCCAATGGATATCTGCCGATATCCATAGGACATCCAATGGTTAGCCAAATGTTGTCCGTTTTTGGACATCCGTTAACGGATATACTGGACATCCAATGGATATCTGCCAATATCCATAGGACATCCAATGGCTAGCCATATGTCCGTTTTTGGATATCCGTTAACGGATATACACGACAACCCACGGACATCCAACAGCTGTCAAAATATTAATCATATTCATTGGTCGGATTCACGTTCTTCCACCACAACCGCGATTCGGTGGATTTTTTTGCGGTTGGCAAAAAAGGCACGTGAACGTCAACAATCAAAATCCCGGTGGGTTCATAAGACGGCAGCAAAATGACGTCACTAGGATCCACCGGGATTTATTACAAGCCCATTGGGATTTGTCACGTGATTATCTTAATCCCGGTTGCGGTGGATGATTGTGAACCCAACCATTGTTACAATAGTACTCAAATTTGATGCTCAATTGTCAATTTTAACAAAAAAATATTTGACACAGTTAATTATTTTATGACAGCATTTTTAAAAATATTTGAATACATATGTTCTGGTAAAATATTTACCAGAGGAAAAATACCTCAGTACGTTAAAATTATTATTTTAATTTGAAGTTTTTTTATTAACTCTTTATTTAGTTAAGTATTTTTTTAAAATATTTTTTGTATGAAACGTAATTTTATGGTCAATTGTAACTCTTTCCAGTTACTTAATTAGGCAAATTGTAAATTTAATATAAAATAAATAAACACTTTTTATATGACACATTGACTTAAAAAAAAACCTTGATGGAAACCACGGTTAAAAATCATAAGACATTATAACCATAAAATAAACTTTTAATTCATATTTTTTATATCATATTATTTACAGAGAGAAATAAACTATATATTTATAGCACAAAAAAAAACAAACGTTTCTTAATGGTGTTCTTCCAAGACGAGTGTTGAGTGTTGTTGAGTGAGTTCTGCAAGACTGGACCTAGGAAAAAAAAAAAAGAATTTCAAAGAAGTTGAATCAATATAAAACTACTCGTTGGGTAAATAATGGATGAGTAAACATTTTCCAAAAGTATTTTACTTGCGTTAAGTAATCAAATGTGAATTAAAATTATTCTTTGCAATGCCAAGAAACCGTAGTATAATTCATAGGTCTGATTTCATTAAATAGACATATTTTGCTTGTGGTATTTATTAGGAATTTTAAATTGGCTGTTAGTTTGAAACCATAATCAATAGTTTATATAGAATGTTAGATGTAGCCTTTAAATGAGTGAGGTGTTTTTACAGAAAGTTCTGGCACGTCCAGAATCAAACAAAATAGTAGAGTCAAAAATAGTATAGATGTTCCACAACGTCCTTGGGTATTACAATTTCCTGCAATTATTGAAACAAATGAGATAACAAGTTTAAAAAAAAGCTATTAAATCTATTGATAAGTGTTAATTGATCAAATTATTATTAGAAGGGCTAGAGAGACTTTGCCCACAAATACCATTAATTTTACTCTTGCCTCTGATCTTTTACTGCAAGTTCTAAACTTAGGCCAAGGTAAAAATAAAAATTTGGCTTGGAAATGAAGAATTTAAATGTATTTGATTTAGTTTGAAAAATTGCAGGGTATGTATATAAAGTCAAAGGAAGTGCAAGTTATATTTTTTGAGCTGGTTCGGTGACAACCAATAAATTTGATAAAAAACCAGGGTTTAAGCTGCGATCGCATTTTTCGCATTTTGCGACACCCGCCACGCAGCGTGTTTCCCGCCATAGCTCTGATATTGAAAATTGAACTATAAATTCAAGCAGCATAAAAATTAGCTAGTATTAAATAGTAAATTTAACCGCATGAAAAAATGCTTGTGTGGTGCAAACATTTAAAATTATTTACTTATGATTGCCATTGAAGATCCGGAGAGAAAGGATTTTAACTGTGATGAAGCTGTTTTTGTAAAATGGTGTTTAAGACCAAAAATTTCAGATTAGACTATATATTGTTGAGTAGGCCTACACCTACCTAGTTGAAAAACAGGTATGTTCATATGTTGATGTTTCCAGGACCCGGGAAATTTGGAGTTTATGGAGTTTGGAAGTCCTTTTGAACTTTTTAGTGCTTTTATTTTAGGTGAAAAACAACAGCGTAAACAAAAATATTTTACAGTGAAAAACATTATTGGTAACTGGTGACAAATTATACTACGCGCAATAAAAATTTTTCATTTTGCTACAAGAATTCAAGAGCTTGTATGTAGCATTCTTGTTCCAAGAAAATATTCCCCAGCTTAAACCATGTAAAAAACATGTATAGGCCTAGATAGGAAAAATCTAAGCAATATAAAATGTTGAGTAAACGATGAATCGTTCCAACCAAACAAAAAATTATTTATTTGCGTCAATATTTTGAGGACACCACAAATATGAATCTGAAAAGTACTTTTCACTTCTAGGTACCTCAAAAAAAAGTAAGCCAATCAATGGTCCTTTGTTAAGGTCTTACAGTTACTTACTTTTGTAACAATGTATTCCCTGAGTATGTAGGAGGAATTTGCTAAAATAGAAAAAGAATAAAAATTGTTTTACTTACTTCTTACCACGAGAGTGTTCCGGGGCATGCCTGAGCCAATTCTTGATGACCGACGTGATTTCGGCATCAGTCGATGTGATTGTGGATCGGTTTGTTCATACGGCCCCTACAACAAGAAGAAAAGTTTGTAATTACTTTCAAACGAAATAGTTTGTAGGTGCTGTTGTTCAAATTTAATACAAAACAAATTTAAAAAATATAACACATTGTAACAACAAATGTTTACCCCAATAATTAAATAACATAAAACTGAATTTTTATGGTATTGTAAGTTTTGTAAGAAATATTAGCTTTTTTATCAGCTATTGGTTTTTCAATAACTCCCCCATTTGTAAATATAATAAGGAAAAAAGCTGAGGGTAATTATAATTAATAAATGAATGAGGCATCTGTCTCTAGACAATTTATCAGATGTGTAAAAGTAAATGAACTAGGACTTCTTCTTTGGTAAGTTAATGGAGTGCAAAGTTTACTATATCTTAATTGGTAAATGAAAGCAAATTAATATTACGCGCTGCTTGAAATAAAAATAAAAATAAAATAAAATAAAAAATACTGTGAGTTTTAATTTTAATATTAGCTTATGCTTTTAACTTTATGTGATTTTCCAAATATGATCCAAAATAGAATAAGTTACAGTATTTGCTTTTTACAACAGGTGCTCTAGTACACATATTTACTAAAACTCTATGTAATTTTGTCAATTCAATTGATCCAACAATCTTTATCTAGATTACCAGGAGGGAAAACCTCTTAAGTAATTAAAAAAAAATGTTGGTTTAAACACAATTTTCTGTGTACAGTATCTAAAGTATTAGGTTGACCGAGCGTTGCTCGGTTTTCATTCTCTTTTGATATAGTATCATGGCAATCGGTACCAGTATAACCGAGCCTTGCTCATTGGTTTCAATTCAGTTTTCATATAGTGTCAAAGCTATTAAATTTCTACCAACAACCAACTATATCTCTTCACAGTTAACAGCTGTTTCAAAAAGTCTGCTTAACATTACTGTTCCTTTATTTTTGTAAAACTTATTTCATTGTTATTTCGTTACCAAAATAGCAACCCATAAGACCAATGTAAAAAATTACGATTTTTACACTTAAATTTAGACCGAATTCTATTTTTCCTGGGATTGAGGCTGTTTCTAAACTTATTATCGGGCAAAAACACTCATAAATGCAAAGTTTATGCAAAATCTACCGGCTAGATTTCGAGATCGTGCAACACACATCCCTTCAGACAATGCTCGCATTACGCGCGTATTAGTGGCGGACCTTACACGCTCGATACGGAGCGCGATATTTGGATCGTGATCCTGGATCACAATATACATTGAGTGTGTAAAGTCAAATATTGATGTATGATTCATGGATCACAAATCAATATTTGACTTCAAACGCTCAATCTGTATTGTGATCCAGGATAACGATCCAAATATTGCAATGCGTATTGAGAAAAACGGCATCCGAAACAGGGGAATAAAATACCATGTTTTGCATTAGAAGCCGTATGGTTAACATTGCGGACTGCGCAAAAATGGGCTTCTGGCACAGGGGTGAAGATGACTCTTAAAATATAAAACTAACTACTGCTCTTCGTACATGAGATTTGAGCATGTAGAAACAAATACATAGGTACTCAATAAAGGGTTCATTTAAATTTATTTTAATAAAGTTTGAAAAAATTGCACTGGATCAATTGTCCCATGGTAATGTCTCTTGACTGCATTTGTAACAATGTATTCCCTGAGTACATAGGGGAAATTTAATAAAATAGAACCGGAAAAAAATCAAAATTGAGTTTACTTACTTCCCACTACGAGAGCGTTCTGGAACATGCCTGAGCCAATTCTTAACGATTGAGGTTATTAGCGTCCGTCAATGTACTTGTTGATCTGTTGTTGATGTTTGTTGATCTGTACAGCCGCTAAAACAAGAGGGTACGTTTGTAAATACAACTAATTTGAAATAAAATAGTTTTTATGTATACTGTTGTTCAAATTTAAGACAAAACAAAATATAGCATAAATACAATCCTAATAATCATACAACAAAACAGAATTTTTATGTTATCAGTCTTAAAGTTGGCTGCTCTATTTAAGTTTTGTAAAAAATGTTAGCTTTTTTAAACAGCTAATTTACCAGTTTAGTAATTCTAATAAAGTTTTTTATTCTCTCCATCTGTAAACATAGAGCAAAAAATAAATAATCAGGAAAAGAGACGGGCAAAATTATAATTAAGCCTAATAAATGAATCAGGCATCTGTCTAAAACAATTACAGTAATCAGATGTTATGTAAATGAACTAGCAATTACTACTTTTTTGATACCGTAAGTTAATATAGCATGAAATTTACTATTATGATTTACTATTATCTTAAAAGAAACAAAATTAAGCTTAAAAACAAGGAAAATTATATTAGGTGCTACTCATCAGAAAAATAAATAGGCCTAACGAAAACAAAAAATTATTTTCAATTTAATTTTTGTTTATGCTTTTAACTTTACATGATTTAGGCTATCCAAATATTATTCAATACAGAATAAGTTATTTGCTTCTTAAATGTCAGGTGCTCTTGGTACACATGCTAAAACTTTACGTAATTTTTTCAAGTAAATTAATCCACAATGTTTATACAGATACACAAGGAAGAAAACATCTTAGATCATCTATACATAGGCCTACTGAATACGCGACACGGATTTTTGTACAAGGAACTCCTCCTACAATATTCAACCAGTTTTAATTATTTTAGTGTCATTGAATAGGGCTCGGCTAGAAGTTGTTTCTAAAGTAAATTGGTAAATATCTATCCCAACAGAAGGGCCCTATAAACCATTAGGGCCGGTTCCTCGAAGCAAGTTTAAACCTAAATACAAGTTTAAACCAAAATTGACCATATGTTTAACATTGCATTAAATTAAGATTAAGATAAAAGTGTTTGGAGAAACCGGTCCTTAGAGTACTAAATTTCCCCGTTTGATTAACATTGATGAGAAAATTTAAAATATTTTCAAGTTAACAGCTGAAACGAGTACTGTACCAGTAGATAAAGACAGTATTTATAACTAAACACAGTACCGTATATAAACACCAGTGAGAACATCTGTCTATTCATATCTATTCATAAGAGGTTGTCTATTCATAAGAGGTTATGAATTAAACCTTGGAGGATGCACTGGTTAACGAACTGATTACAAAGCGTAAACAGCAAAATTACCCAGACTAAATTGTTCGAAATTGAGAAACAAGTAAACTAGTTAATGAAAATGTAGGTACGGTACAAACAATTTTCTGTGTACAATAACTAAAGTAGGCCTACCGGGATAAGCCTTTATCGTTAATTTTTTTCATTCAGTTTTATTATAATATCATGATAATCAGGTTTTGAAGTTTACGCCAACTATACCTTTTCACAGGTGACAGTTGTTTCAAAACCAATACCCAAAAGTAGCTTTATTTTATTTTTGTTTACCTTTTGTTGTTATTTTGTTGCCTTGATGGCAACTAATAAAATACCAATGTCTTTAAGTGAGTAGGTGGCGTAGTGGTTAAAGCGCCGGTCCCTACATCCCACTTTAAACTGTAGGTCCCTAGATAACTTAGCATTGGTTATTAATTACCAGTCCTGTCTAAGGAGAATGTCGGCCTTAGTCAGTAACAAGACTACAAGATCGCGCCACAATCATCCTACATTCATCTCTCATTCATAACTTACTTGGCTTTAGGCCTAACTATTTATTTAACTAGATCGCCATTTCAAAAAGGTATTAAGGTGTTTTTTCTTATAGCTAGGGCTAGAACAGTAGGCCTACCCTACATGTTATTTTGTTCAAATTAAAATTGTCATTATGGTTAGGCCTAACTTAGTTGTGTTTTGGTTTTAGAAATAATATATCAAATGGGGGAATAAAAATCTAAACAAAAGAGGAGTAGCCTAATTAGTTATAGTGATTGTCATTGTTATTTAGGTACGGTATTGGCCTACAGTAGATTGAATCTGCTTATTGGCCCCAGTATTGATAGCTGCCTTATAGGCAGCTAAACATTTTAACTGTTCCAAACCTTTTTATTTTTGAAAGTATTTTTAATGTAGGCCTACATTAAAAAGGAAAAGAAACTCCCAACCGAAAAAGATCACAAGTACAACACTCCTTTAATTTGAACTTCTCAAACTGTCAATATGAACGCAAACCAGAATATAAAGGGAAAAACTCTTTCAAGCCCTGCCAAGTGAGCTTGAAATCATAACAGTTTTTAAAAAGAGGCTAAAGTAATTGTTGAACATAGCTTTTACAAAATTGAAAGTTTTCTGTAGTTCGGAAAGTGAACTACCACTACCACTGACATGGCCATCCGGCCCTTCACCAACCTACACCAACAACCTTGCCAAGCTGTAGCCTAGATTGTCCTGACCCCGTCAGGCAAGGTTGACAAGCTCAACCAAGTAAGTCAGCTTTCATGGATTACTGAGCGCCGAGGGATGTTAGATGTACGAATCGATAGAGCCTACCATAGTTGATATGATGGATATGTTGATGGGATCTTTCAATATTTTCATTCCATGACCATGGTAATGTAGACACAATATATGAAACTGTACCCATACCGAACATTAGCCACTCTTTTTAGCCTACTGTATTTATTGACCAAAAGGATCTCTCACCTACCGTACCAGTACACTAGCATTTAATTCCAAATTAACGCTTTTTTGACTAGGGACTAGGCCTAGTCCACAAATAAATTCACTCCATGGGTAAACTAGCCTAGGCCTAAGTTAGTTGAATTCAAGGGGTAGGATACAGTGAAACTCACAATGCACTTAGAACTACCTACTTATCAAGCCTACTTAGGAACTCATTCCAAACAAAAACAAGCATTTGGCATTGGACTAAGGCATTGGCATTTGGCATGAGGGAAAAAATATCCCTTTTTTCTGCCACTTGAGACACTTTTAATTTAATTTCAATTGCCATTTAAAGTTGTGCGTACCGGTAGGCTTTATTGTTCCTGTCAGGATAGGATTTTATTGTCATTTTAAGATTGACGGTGAATTAGTATCATTAGTATCACCGTATTTGACGGTGATTAGTATCACCGTCAAATACTAACTTATCGTAATTTTTAGATTCAACCCTCTGAACACACCTCTAATTAGCCTCTAAAACGATTTTACTGAGGCTAGAAGTGTGTTCAGAGGGTTGAATCTAAAAATGACGATAAGTTAAAATCCTAACCTGACAAGAACAATACGCACGACCTTAAATGACAATTGAAATTAAATTAAAACCTTCTCAAGAGGAAGAAAAAATAAGGGATTTAGGATAAAGAGAAGGGATGGAATGAGATAAGCCTAACTTAGAAACTTACCTTTCTTATCTTATAACCGGTGTGGTGCTCTTCTTACTTCTTAAAATCCAGAGCCTTCGGCACAAACAGAAGCATGTTTCTCATATAAACTTAAATTCGATTAATATACACAGTAAAACCATTTTATTATAAGCGAAGCAGCCACTACGAACGAGTATGGAGTAGGCAAACAATAAACATAAACAATCAATCATTCAAGATTCAAATAATCAAATCAAAATGGCGGTTGGTCAGAAAAAAACAAGTTCACCGTGGTTCACCGTCGTAAAGACCCAAGGCGAGCGACAGGGGAAAGGACGATTTCCAAAAAGTTTTCATTTTTGTCATAATTGAATTTACAATTTTATTGTTATTCAATTTAGAAATTAATCATCGATTTTGATTTTTATTATTCTTTTCTGATTTTAAAAAATTTTTATAATTTTAGATGGCCGTTTCTAGTCGTATCTTATATTTTTAGCGAATCCGCAAAGTGCGGTACAACATGGAGAAGAGATATATTTATAGAAGGGAATGAAATTATTCAAAAACTATGTGCCGTTACTTTGTGCATCATATATAGAAATGTACACTTTCAACCACATAAAAAATAATTTAATTGTCCTTCCCCTCGTTATTTTTTTATATTTGTAGTGGATTTAAACAGATTTCATCAGAACTAAACTTAGAGGACAGTTAAAATATTATAAGTTTTTAATATTTTTTTAGAAATAAAATTATACCTATACACAGTTAGCATAGGCCTATGGTGCTATATTTTTAATGCCAAAATTAGAGACGTAGCCTACAGCAAAATATTTGTTTAGTAAACAAAATAAGTTATATGATCTCATAATTAAATATTTAAAAGAAAACATAAAGAATGCTAACAGAGTTATATGCTATTGAAAATTAGAAATAACATATCAACTCTTTTTGACTATAATCCCCGCTTCAAGATAAATACCCATACAGCACAAGATGTCCGATGGATATCCAACGGATATCCGTTTTGGTCCGCACGGATGATCCGTGGATATCCGCCCGATATCCTGGATGTCCATCGGACATCCGATGGATGTGAGTTTGTCAGGGTTTCGTCCGGAATTTAGATGTCCGTTTACGGATATACAGGACATCCGATGGATATCCGCCGATATCCATAGGACATCCAATGGTTAGCCAAATGTTGTCCGTTATTGGACATCCGTTAACGGATATACAGGACATCCGATGGATATCTGCCGATATCCATAGGACATCCAATGGTTAGCCAAATGTTGTCCGTTTTTGGACATCCGTTAACGGATATACTGGACATCCGATGGATATCTCCCGATATCCATAGGACATCCAATGGCTAGCCATATGTCCGTATTTGGATATCCGTTAACGGATATACACGACAACCCACGGACATCCAACAGCTGTCAAAATATTATTCATATTCATTGGTCGGATTCACGTTCTTCCACCGCAACCGGGATTGTGGATTTTTTTGCGGTTGGCAAAAAAGGCACGTGAACGTCAACAATCAAAATCCCGGTGGGTTCATAAGACGGCAGCAAAATGACGATCAAAGATGGAGATAGCGTTTTCGTTTGTAGGAGCATGACCCTTGAAGGGGTTAAAGCCTTGCGGTTGGCACCAAAATAATCATCGAGAAGGACTTCAAAGCCATAGAAATTGAACTTGAAATTGTTGGAGAAAAAGCCGTTGTGGCCGGGGATTTATCACAGCCTAGAGGGTGACCGGGCATCTTTATGGATCGACTAATACGATTCAATCTCACGGTTAGCCGACCGTGAGTTGTTCTGTGTGGTGATTTCAACATTCCTTTCCAATTTGACAGAGCCGACCCATACAGCACAAGATGTCCGATGGATATCCAACGGATATCCGTTTTGGTCCGCACGGATGATCCGTGGATATCCGCCTGATATCCTGGATGTCCATCGGACATCCGATGGATGTGAGTTCGTCAGGGTTTCGTCCGGAATTTAGATGTCCGTTTACGGATATACAGGACATCCGATGGATATCCGCCGATATCCATAGGACATCCAATGGTTAGCCAAATGTTGTCCGTTATTGGACATCCGTTAACGGATATACAGGACATCCGATGGATATCTGCCGATATCCATAGGACATCCAATGGTTAGCCAAATGTTGTCCGTTTTTGGACATCCGTTAACGGATATACTGGACATCCGATGGATATCTCCCGATATCCATAGGACATCCAATGGCTAGCCATATGTCCGTATTTGGATATCCGTTAACGGATATACACGACAACCCACGGACATCCAACAGCTGTCAAAATATTATTCATATTCATTGGTCGGATTCACGTTCTTCCACCGCAACCGGGATTGTGGATTTTTTTGCGGTTGGCAAAAAAGGCACGTGAACGTCAACAATCAAAATCCCGGTGGGTTCATAAGACGGCAGCAAAATGACGTCACTAGGATCCACCGGGATTTATTACGTGACCATTGGGATTTGTCACGTGATTATCTAAATCCCGGTTGCGGTGGATGATTGTGAACCCAACCATTGTTACAATAGTACTAAAATTTGATGCTCAATTGTCAATTTTAACAAAAAAATATTTGACACAGTTAATTATTTTATGACAGCATTTTTTTAAATATTTGAATACATATGTTCTGGTAAAATATTTACCAGAGGAAAAATACCTCAGTACGTTAAAATTATTATTTTAATTTGAAGTTTTTTTACTAACTCTTTATTTTCCCTCAGGGGCAGTGGGCTTTCCACTGTACGGGTGTTTCTTGGCGACCCCGGGGTACCTGAGCCAAGCTGTGAGACCCTCCTCACAGTTCTTCCCGAGCTAGGGCCTTTCTTCTCATCTTTCAGGTCTTAGCTCACCGTCTTTATTCTTTCCTGAGCTAACCTTGCTCACCTTCTTGTTTTCGACCCCGAATCAAGGGTGTCTTTCCACCTTCTTTCGACCGGCGCACGCTGGGGGGTCCTGGGAGTGTCCCTGTTGTGTTGCAGGGACTGATGTGTGCCTCGCACTGCCGATGGTCTCCTCCAGTGTGTCGTCAGAAGCCAGCCGCTTCGGACCTTAGTCAGGAAGTGCGGCATGGATGCAGAGATCGGACTCTGCATTGCCACGGTGCGACCCCCAGCACGTCCGGCACATTTTGTGTATCGGTGCTGGGCAAACGGAGGTTTCGGGCCCCAGAGTCCTGGGGTAGGGGTGTCTTATCTCCTACGGGGGGTAGACCTCCGAGGGTGTACCCGCTCCCGGCCAATGAAGGGCCGCCTCTTGCCGCACGATGCGCTGGTGAAACAAAAGTATGGATTTTCAAAACCAAAACACGAAATTAAAGGAGAATGAGCAGGCCGCCTTTAAGCGCAGCTCAAAACTGCAGAGGTCTCCGACCTCGAAGACTGGGACGCCGACGGGGGGAATTAAAGCCTCCCCTCCGCCGATCCCGTTCAAGGCTGCTGGTGTCGCCGGATCGTCGGCCGTAACCGGAAAGGAGAAGGATGAGGTTAAGCTGGGTATGGGGGTGACTGAGCCGGTAACACCTCTAGCCGGGATGCAAGGAATTCCTCCCAGGAAGAGTCCTCTTCGTCCGGCATTCGAGATGCAAATGCTTCGGCAGCAGCAGGACGATGCCAACGAGGAGGAAGACTCATGTCTGAAGAAAATGAACGATCTTTTGAAGGAGATGGCCAAGGCTCTCCTTATTCAGAAGAACGTCAACAAGGCGATTAAGGACGGAATTCCAAAACTCGAGGATTTCCTTGGCGAAATCGAGGAATGCCGGAAGATCAGGCTGAAGGCAGTGAAGCAGGAGCGCGACGTTATGAACCGAGTTATGTCTGCTTCGCCTCAAGCTCATCTGGCTGAGTCCCAGACTCAAGCCAGAAAGCGAAAGAAGAGGCAGAGCGGTTCTTCGCCGGAAAGCCCTGAGCTTGTTGAGGTGGACTCAGTGCCGAGACCGGTTTTTGTCACTGCGGCATCGCAGACATCTCCTGTCCAGGCTACTCAATCCGCCCCGGGCGCTGTCGCGATTCCAGCGGCTACTCCTGCAGAGGTTCCTGCTCCGGCGGCTAATCCTGTCTTGGCAGCAAACTCTGCCTCAACACCTTTGGGGGGCTGGAAGACGCGCCTGTCTAAGAAAGAAAGGAGGAGGCAGAAGCAAGTGGAGGCAGCTTCGAAAAGTGCGTCGAGGGTGGAGCGGACGCAAGTCTCAAACCCGGTGGGGGAGGCCTCTGGCAAGTCTGTCAGAAAGCCTAAACAACCCAGGCCTAAGAAGCCCAGGACGGAGGCAATCTTGATCAAGCCCGTAGGGGGGCGATCTTTTGCTGATGTTCTGGGTCAGATTAGATCGCAGGCCAAACCGGAAGAGACCGACACCGTTATCAAGTCTATTCGGCGAACCCAGAACGGGGATGTCCTCCTCGAACTGGGGAAGGCCTATACAAGATCGGTTTTGCCGCTTCCCTCAAGACTGCACTTGGGGACAAAGGCTCCATCAAGGCCCTAGAACCGAAATGTTCGGTCGAGATTCGGGACCTTGATGCCCTCTCCACCGAAGATGAGGTGACCCGTGCGATCCAGGTGGCACTCCCGGAGATACCGGCTGATGGAGTGAGGGTATGGCTGACAAAGCCTAACCGAAGTCAACTCAGGATGGCTGTTGCTGAGATGGGCGAAAAGCACGCCAATAAGCTGCTTAGCCTTCAGCACCTCAGAGTCGGTTGGGTCAGTTGCAGGCTCAAACGGAGGGTGGTAGTTTCGAGAAGCTTCCGCTGTCTCGGTTTCGGCCACTCCTCCCGAAACTGTAACGGGCCCGACAGGAGTGCCAACTGCTTCCAGTGTGGAGGCCAGGGCCACAAACGCAAGGAATGTTCCTCGAGCCCATCCTGCTTCCTCTGCAAGGATTCAGGCTCCAGTGCCCTCGGTCACTTACCCGGGTCTGGTCAGTGCGGTGCCTTCAGAGCCGCACTTGAACAGGCAAAAGGCAGCGGCCGGTAATTCGCATCCTCCAGGCCAATCTTCATAGATCCTGGGGAGCTGATAACCTTCTAGATCAGCTCGCCCGAGAACTTGGTGCTGACGCGCTCCTTATCAGCGAACAGTATCGGGACAGAGACCCAAACATTTGGATCTCCGACAGCCTCGGTACTGCTGCATTTTGGGCGCGTAATACACAGGATGTCTTGGTGCGGAGTCACGGGCGCGGCCGAGGATTCGTCTGGGTTCGGTGTAGGGACGTGACTATCTTCAGTTGCTACCTCACACCCAACGAGGCCGTCCAGGACTTTCGCGACAAGATAGATAGCCTAGAGGAGTGCGTTCTCGGCACCACCGGGCATGTCGTCGTTGGTGGCGATTTCAACGCCAGGGCCGTCGAGTGGGGAATGCCCTCTACCAGCTCCCGGGGGAAATACATCCTGGATTTCATCGCCAGGGCCGGTCTTGTCGTCCTCAACCAGGGCGACACACCTACTTTTCGGCGCCCCGGGCAGAGAGGCACGATCCCTGACGTCACCTTTGCGTCTGAGTCGCTCCTTCCGAGGATCTCTGGCTGGAGGGTTGTCGAGGACTACACGGGTAGCGACCACCAATACATCGTGTTTGACCTGCATGATCAGGCAAATCGTCGAGTTTCCGCATCTCGGGAAGGGCCACGCCGGTGGAACACCAACAAACTGGACGTGGTCAAGTTAACCGAAGTCATCTCTCGGGGAGCGCAGGGGAATCCTGGTGAGGCTGGAGCCGAGGCACTAGTAACATCCACGATGGAACTTATCGTCTCGGCCTGCGACCAGTCTATGCCGCGAAGGAAACCCCGACGCGACAAACAACCCGTTTACTGGTGGACTGAAGAGATTGCGGAACTCAGGAGAACATGTTTAAGAACTAGACGAGCCGCCACTAGAGCGAGAATTCCCGCAGACAGAGTTCGTAAGTCGGAGGCCTATAAAGCTGCGAGAAAATCTCTCCGCCAGGCGATCAACAGGAGCAAGGCGAATAGCTGGAGGAGACTTCGTGACGACGTTGATTCCGACCCGTGGGGCCTGGGTTACAAACTTGTAACACAGAAACTCGGCGCCCGCTCTCCACCTTCCATCATGGAGGGCGCCACCATGGGGAGGATCGTCGCTGCGTTGTTTCCTGAACATCCACAGCGACCGCCGGTTGACTTCGGACGGGTAGAGGACGTTCCACTTTTCACTTTCGAGGAGCTGGAAACCTCCGTTCTCTCCCTGAAGAGCAACAAGGCTCCTGGCCCGGATGGGATTCCCAGTGAGGCTTTAAAGAAAGTATTTTTAATCAACGCTGACTTGTTGTTGAGAATGTACAATGCCTGTTTGGTAGAAGGGGTGTTTCCGGCTCCCTGGAAAACAGCCAGGCTTGTACTGATCAGCAAGGGCAAAGGTGATCCCGAGCTGCCGTCGTCCCACAGGCCTCTCTGCATGTTGGACACGGCTGGGAAGCTGTTCGAGAAGCTGATCCGTTCCCGCCTGACTTCTGCCGTGGAAGCTGCCGGGGACTTATGCCCCCGTCAGTACGGCTTCAGAAAGGGACGGTCAACGATCGACGCTGTCACCGAAGTTCAGAGAGCTGTGGAGAGAGCCGAGAGCCACAACCATTTCTCCCGCCGAGTAGTGCTTCTTGTTACGCTTGATGTCAAGAATGCCTTCAACTCGGCGAGGTGGGTCGATATGTTGGATGCGCTTCGCAACACCTTTCGTATTCCTGCATATCTGTTGCGGCTCGTCGAGGATTATCTACGCTCTCGAAGCCTGATTTATGACACGAGGGACGGAACGCGGACGATGGAAGTCACTTCTGGTGCCGCACAAGGTTCAATACTCGGCCCGGATCTCTGGAACGTTGCCTATGACAGCCTCCTGAGGTCCGAGATGCCTGAGGAAACCACTTTGGTTGGGTACGCCGATGACGTCGCAGCTCTCATTGCTGCACGCAACGTTGAGCTGGCCCAACTGAAGTTGAACCGAGTTATGCGGGTGGTCAACAACTGGATGTCCGATCACGGTCTCTCACTTGCTCTCAGTAAGACGGAGATCGTGATTCTTACGAAGAAGAGGATCGACACCGTCGTCCCGTTTCGAGTGGGAAGGGAGGTGGTCACATCAACTCGTGCCGCCAAATACCTCGGGGTTATGGTGGACACCAAGTTAAGCTGGAGGGATCAGATCTTCCGTACAGCGGACAAGGCCGCTAAGGTAGTGACTTACCTTAGTAGGCTGATGGCCAATGTCGGGGGTCCCCGATCCAGCAGAAGACGTCTGTTGATGTCCGCGGTCCAGTCCGTGCTTCTTTACGGGGCAGAGGTGTGGGCAGGCGCTCTAGATAAGGAGTGCTACAGGTTGCGACTCGCCCGGGTTCAGCGTCAAGCTGCGCTCCGGGTGTGTTCCGCCTACCGGACAGTGTCCGAGCCTGCCGTCCTGGTGGTCGCCGGAGTCATCCCTGTCAAGCTCTTGGCAGGGGAGAGGAAAGCGATTTATCAGAGACAAGGCGAGATCGGCAAGGACACGGCAAGAACAGAAGAGCGCTCCCGAACCTACCAGCAGTGGCAACACAGCTGGGAGCACGACACCCGAGGACGATGGACTGCGCGACTTATCAAGCAGGTCCAACCATGGGTGGAACGGCGGCATGGGGAGGTGGACTACTACCTGACCCAATTTTTGACAGGTCACGGCTATTTTCGGTCGTACCTGAACCGTATGGGAAAGACCGGTTCACCGGACTGCATTTATTGCCCGGGTGTTCCCGACGATGCGGAACACACATTCTTCCGCTGTCCCCGTTGGGAAGGGCCCCGCCTGGAGGCCACACAAATCTTTGGTGCATTTTCGGTGGACTCGGTCTGCCAAAAGATTTTGGAGGATGAGGGCAACTGGGATTGTTTGTCACAGTTCGTCCGGGGCATCCTCCTGGAAAAGAAAACCGATCTGGACCGTGAAGTGGCCCAGATCCCTTGATCGAGCGGCTGGATAAGGAGCGAGCCCCACGGGCGTAAGCCAAATTTAGGCCTAGCCTGACGTAATGTGACAAACAATTCCAGGTTAGATTCCTAAAGAGTAGAGGAGGTTTTTTAGTGGGTAAACTCGTTTTTAGGGGAGCCCCACACTACAGGCTGGCCACCTGTGTGCGTAATGCATTTTTCCGCCTCTCCCTCAAAAAAAAAAAAAAAAAAAAAAAAAAAAAAAAAAAAAAAAAACTAACTCTTTATTTAGTTAAGTATTTTTTAAAATATTTTTTGTATGAAACGTAATTTTATGGTCAATTGTAACTTTTTCCAGTTACTTAATCAGGCAAATTATAAATTTAATATAAAATAAATAAACACTTTTCATATGACACATTGACTTTAAAAAAAAACCTTGACGGAAACCACGGTTAAAAATCATAAGCCATTATAACCATAAAATAAACTTTTAATTAAACTTTTTATATCATATTATTTACAGAGAGAAATTAACTATATATTTATAGCTACAAAAAACAAACGTTTCTTAATGGTGTTCTTCCAAGACGAGTGTTGAGTGTTGTTGAGTGAGTTCTGCAAGACTGGACCTAGGAAAAAAAAAGAATTTCAAAGAAGTTGAATCAATATAAAACTACTCGTTGGGTAAATAATGGATGAGTAAACATTTTCCAAAAGTATTTTACTTGCGTTAAGTAATCAAATGTGAATTAAAATTATTCTTTGCAATGCCAAGAAACCGTAGTATAATTCATAGGTCTGATTTCATTAAATAGACATATTTTGCTTGTGGTATTTATTAGGAATTTTAAATTGGCTGTTAGTTTGAAACCATAATCAATAGTTTATATAGAATGTTAGATGTATCCATTAAATGAGTAAGGTGTTTTTACAGAAAGTTCTGGCACGTCCAGAATCAAACAAAATAAATAGTACAGTCAAAAATAGTATAGATGTTCCACAACGTCCTTGGGTATTACACTTTCCTGCAATTATTGAAACAATTGAGATAACAAGTTAAAATTGTTCAAATTATTATTAGAAGGGCTAGAGAGACTGCTCACAAATACCATTAATTTTACTCTTGCCTCTGATCTTTTACTGCAAGTTCTAAACTTAGGCCAAGGTAAAAATAAAAATTTGGCGTGGAAATGAAGAATTTAAATGTATTTGATTAAGTTTGAAAAATTGCAGGGTATGTACATAAAGTCAAAGGAAGTGCAAGTTATATTTTTTGAGCTGGTTCGGTGACAACCAATAAATTTGATAAAAAACCAGGGGTTTAAGCTGTGGTCGCATTTTTCGCATTTTGCGACACCCGCCACGCAGCGTGTTTCCCGCCGTAGCTCTGATATTGAAAATTGAACTATAAATTCAAGCAGCATAAAAATTAGCTAGTATTAAATAGTAAATTTAACCGCTTGAAAAAATGCTTGTGTGGTGCAAACATTTAAAATTATTTACTTATGATTGCCATTGAAGATCCGGAGAGAAAGGATTTTAACTGTGAAGCTGTTTTTGTAAAATGGTGTTTAAAAACCAAAAATTTCAGATTAGGCTATGTTGAGTAGGCCTACACCTACCTAGTTGAAAAACACACATGTTCATATGTTGATGTTTGGATCCGGGAAATTTGGAGTTTATGTATAGGCTTAATTACTTATGTAGATCCGTAACTTTATATGAACCTATTTTAACGTTTTAAAAATTAAATAAAAAGTCCTTTTGAACTTTTTAGTGCTTTTATTTTAGGTAAAAAACAACAGCGTAAACAAAAATATTTTACAGTGAAAGTATTGGTAACTGGTGACAAATTATACTACGCGCAATAAAAATTTTTTATTTTGCTACAAGAATTCAAGAGCTTGTAGCATTCTTGCTCCAAGAAAATATTCCCCAGCTTAAACCATGTAAAAACCATGTATAGGCTTAGATAGGAAAAATCTAAGCAATATAAAATGTTGAGTAAACGATGAATCGTTCCAACCAAACAAAAAAATATTTATTTGCGTCAATACTTTGAGGACACCACAAATATGAATCTGAAAAGTACTTTTCACTTCTAGGGACCTCAAAAAAAAGTAAGCCAATCAATGGTCCTTTGTTAAGGTCTTACAGTTACTTACTTTCGTAACAATGTATTCCCTGAGTATGTGGGAGGAACTTGCTAAAATAGAAAAAGAATAAAAATTGATTTTACTTACTTCTTACCACGAGAGCGTTCCGGGGCATGCCTGAGCCAATCCTTGATGACCGACGTGATTTCGGCATCAGTCGATGTGATTGTGGATCGGTTTGTTCGTACGGCCCCTACAACAAGAAGAAAAGTTTGTAATTACAACTAATTTCAAACGAAATAGTTTGTAGGTACTGTTGTTCAAATTTAATACAAAACAAATTTTAAAAATATAACACGTTGTAACAACAAATGTTTACCCCAATAATTAAATAACATAAAACTATATTTTTATGGTATTGTAAGTTTTGTAAGAAATATTAGCTTTTTTATCAGCTACTGGTTTTTCAATAATTCCCCCATTTGTAAATATAATAAGGAAAAAAGCTGGGGGTAATTATAATTAATAAATGAATGAGGCATCTGTCTCTAGACAATTTATCAGATGTGTAAAGTAAATGAACTAGGACTTCTTCTTTGGTAAGTTAATGGAGTGCAAAGTTTACTGTATCTTAATTGGTAAATGAAAGCAAATTAATATTACGCGCTGCTTGAAATAAAAATAAAAATAAAATTAAATTAAAAATACTATGAGTTTTAATTTTAATATTAGCTTATGCTTTTAACTTTACGTGATTTTTCCAAATATGATCTAAAATAGAATAAGTTACAGTATTTGCTTCTTACGTCAGGTGCTCTAGTACACATATTTTCTAAAACTCTATGTAATTTTGTCAAGTTAATTGATCCAACAATCTTTACCTAGATTACCAGGAGGGAAAACATCTTAAGTAATTTAAAAAAAATGTTGGTTTAAACACAATTTTCTGTGTACAGTATCTAAAGTATTAGGTTGACCGAGCGTTGCTCGGTTTTCATTCTCTTTTGATATAGTATCATGGCAATCAGTACCAGTATAACCGAGCCTTGCTCATTGGTTTCAATTCAGTTTTCATATAGTGTCATGGTAATAAAGCTATTAAATTTCTACCAACAATCAACTATATCTCTTCACAGTTAACAGCTGTTTCAAAAGTCTGCTTAACATTACTGTTACTTTATTTTTGTAAAAATTATTTCATTGTTATTTCGTTACCAAAATAGCAACCCATAAGACCAATGTAAAAAATTACGATTTTTACACTTAAATTTAGACCGAATTCTATTTTTCCTGGGATTGAGGCGGTTTCTAAACTTATTATCGGGCAAAAACACTCATAAATGCAAAGTTTATGCAAAATCTACCGGCTAGATTTCGCGCGATATTTGGATCGTGATCCTGGATTACAATACACATTGAGTGTGTAAAGTCAAATATTGATGTATGATTCATGGATCACAAATCAATATTTGACTTCAAACGTTCAATCTGTATTGTGATCCAGGATAACGATCCAAATATTGCAATGCGTACTGAGAAAAACGGCATCCGAAACAGGGGAATAAAATACCATGTTTTGCATTAGAAGCCGTATGGTTAACATTGCCGACTGCGCAAAAATGGGCTACTGGCACAGGGGTGAAGATGACTCTTCAAATATAAAACTAACTACTGCTCTTCGTACATGAGATTTGAGCATGTAGAAACAAATACATAGGTACTCAATAAAGGGTTCATTTAAATTTATTTTAATAACGTTTGAAAAAATTGCACTGGATCAATTGTCCCATGGTAAGGTCTCTTGACTGCATTTGTAACAATGTATTCCCTGAGTACATAGGGGAAATTTGATAAAATAGAACCGGAAAAAAATTCATAATTGAGTTTACTTACTTCCCACTACGAGAGCGTTCTGGAACATGCCTGAGCCAATTCTTAACGATTGAGGTTATGAGCGTCCGTCAATGTACTTGTTGATCTGTTGAATCGTACAGCCGCTAAAACAAGAAGGTACGTTTGTAAATACAACTAATTTGAAATAAAATAGTTTTTATGTAAACTGTTGTTCAAATTTAAGACAAAACAAAATATAGCATAAATACAATCCTAATAATCATATAACAAAACAGAATTTTTATGTTATCAGTCTTAAAGTTGGCTGGTCTATTTAAGTTTTGTAAGAAATGTTAGCTTTTTTAAACAGCTAATTTACCAGTTTAGTAATTCTAATAAAGTTTTTTATTCTCTCCATTTGTAAACATAGAGCAAAAAATAAATAATCAGGAAAAGAGACGGGCAAAATTATAATTAGGCCTAATAAATGAATCAGGCATCTGTCTAAAACAAGTAATCAGATGTTATGTAAATGAACTAGGAATTACTACTTTTTTGATACCGTAAGTTAATATAGCATGAAATTTACTGTATCTTAAAAGAAACAAAATTAAGCTTAAAAACCAGGAAAATTATATTAGGTGCTACTCATCAGAAAAATAAATAGGCCTAACAAAAACAAAAAATTATTTTCAATTTAATTTTTAGTTTATGCTTTTAACTTTACATGATTTAGGCTATCCAAATATTATTCAATACAGAATAAGTTATTTGCTTCTTAAATGTCAGGTGCTCTTGGTACACATGCTAAAACTTTACGTAATTTTTTCAAGTAGCCTAAATTAATCCACAATGTTTATACAGATACACAAGGAAGAAAACATTTTAGATCATCTATACATAGGCCTACTGAATACGCGAAACGGATTTTTGTACAAGGAACTCCTCCTACAATATTCAACCAATTTTAATTATTTTAGTGTCATTGAATAGGGCTCGGCTAGAAGTTGTTTCTAAAGTAAATTGGTAAATATCCATCCTAACAGAAGGGCCCTGTATAAACCATTAGGGCCGGTTCCTCGAAGCAAGTTTAATACAAGTTTAAACCAAAATTGACCATATGTTTAACATTGCATTAAACTAAGTTAAGATAAAAGTGTTTGGAGAAACCGGTCCTTAGAGTTCTAAATTTCCCCGTTTGATTAACATTGATGAGGAAATTTAAAATATTTTCAAGTTAACAGCTGTAACGAGTACCAGTAGATAAAGACAGTATTTATAACTAAACACAGTACCATATATAAACACCAGTGAGAACATCTGTCTATTCATATCTATTCATAAGAGGTTGTCTATTCATAAGAGGTTATGAATTAAACTTTGGAGGATGCACTGGTTAACGAACTGATTATGTCGATACTTGTACAAGTGAAATGACAATAAAGATGATTTGATTTGATTTGATTTGACTTGATTACAAAGCGTAAACAGCAAAATTACTGAGACTAAATTGTTCGAAATTGAGAAACAAGTAAACTAGTTAAAGAAAATGTAGGTACAAACAATTTTCTGTGTACAATAACTAAAGTAGGCCTACCGGGTTAAGCCTTTATCGTTAATTTTTTTCATTCTCTTTTATTATAATATCATGATAATCAGGTTTTGAAGTTTACGCCAACTATACCTTTTCACAGGTGACAGTTGTTTCAAAACCAATACCCAAAAGTAGCTTTATTTTATTTTTGTTTACCTTTTGTTGTTATTTTGTTGCCTTGATGGCAACTAATAAAATACCAATGTCTTTAAGTGAGTAGGTGGCGTAGTGGTTAAAGCGCCGGTCCCTAGATCCCACGTTAAACTGTAGGTCCCTAGAGATAGCATTGGTTATTAATTACCAGTCCTGTCTAAGGAGAATGTCGGCCTTAGTCAGTAACAAGACTACAAGATCGCGCCACAATCATCCTACATTCATCTCTCATTCATAACTTGTACTTGGCTTTATTTATTTAACTAGATCGCCATTTCAAAAAGGTATTAGGCCTAAGGTATTTTTTCTTATAGCTAGGGCTAGAACAGTAGGCCTACCCTACATGTTATTTTGTTCAAATTAAAATTGTCATTATGGTTAGGCCTACCTTAGCTGTGTTTTGGTTTTAGAAATAATATATCAAATGGGGGAATAAAAATCTAAACAAAAGAGGAGTAGCCTAATTAGTTATAGTGATTGTCATTGTTATTTAGGTACGGTATTGGCCTACAGTAGATTGAATCTGCTTATTGGCCCCAGTATTGATAGCTGCCTTATAGGAAGCTAAACATTTTAACTGTTCCAAACCTTTTTATTTTTGAAAGTATAATGTACATTAAAAAGGAAAAGAAACTCCCAACCGAAAAAGATCACAAGTACAACACTCCTTTAATTCGAACTTCTCAAACTGTCAATATGAACGCAAACCAGAATATAAAGGGAAAAACTCTTTCAAGCCCTGCCAAGTGAGCTTGAAATCATAACAGTTTTTAAAAAGAGGCTAAAGTAATTGTTAAACATAGCTTTTACAAAATTGAAAGTTTTACCACTGACATGGCCATCCGGCCCTTCACAAACCTACACCAACAACCTTGCCAAGCTGTAGCCTAGATTGTCGTGACCCCGTCAGGCAAGGTTGACAAGCTCAACCAAGTAAGTCAGCTTTCATGGATTACTGAGCGCCGAGGGATGTTAGATGTGCGAATCGATAGGGCCTATCATAGTTGATATGATGGATATGTTGATGGGATCTTTCAATATTTTCATTCCATGGTAGTGTAGATGCAATATATGAAACTGTACCCGTACCGAACATTAGCCACTCTTTTTAGCCTACTGTATTTATTGACCAAAAGGATCTCTCACCTACCGTACCAGTACACTAGCATTTAATTCCAAATTAATGCTTTTTTGTCTAGGGACTGGGCCTAGTCCACAAATAAATTCACTCCATGGGTAAACTAGCCTAGGCCTAAGTTAGTTGAATTCAAGGGGTAGGATACGGTACAGTGAAACTCACAATGCACTTAGAACTACCTACTTATCAAGCCTACTTAGGAACTCATTCCAAACAAAAACAAGCATTTGGCATTGGACTAAGGCGTTGGCATTTGGCATGAGGGAAAAAATATCCCTTATTTTTTCTGCCACTTGAGACACTTTTAATTTACTGTAATTTCAATTGCCATTTAAAGTCGTGCGTACCGGTAGGCTTTATTGTTCCTGTCAGGATAGGATTTTATTGTCATTTTAAGATTCAACCCTCTGAACACACCTCTAATTAGCCTCTAAAACGATTTTACTGAGGCTAGAGGTGTGTTCAGAGGGTTGAATCTAAAAATGAGGATAGGCCTAAGTTAACATCCTAACCTGACAAGAAAAATACGCACGACCTTTAATGACAATTGAAATTAAATTAAAACCGTCTCAAGAGGCAGAAAAAATAAGGGATTTATGATAAAGAGAATGGATGGAATGAGATGTAAGCCTAACTTAGAAACTTACCTTTCTTATCTTCTTATAACCGGTGTGATGCTCTTCTTACTTCTTAAAATCCAGAGTCTTCGGCACAAACAGAAGCATGTTTTCATGTAAACTTAAATTTGATTAATATGCACAGTAAAACCATTTTATTATAAGCGAAGCCGCCACAACGAACGAGTACTGACTGAGTGAGTAGGCAAACAATAAACATAAACAATCATTAATCATTAAAAAAATCAAATCAAAATGGCGGTTGGTCAGAAAAAAACGAGTTCACCGTCGGTCGTAAAGACCAAAGGCGAGCGACAGGGGAAAGGACAATTTCCAAAAAGTTTTCATTTTTACTTTCTCCCCCTATACCATAGTATATGGAGAAAGTATTGTTTTCGTCAAAATTTTCGAATTTGAGTTGTTGGTGGATTTATCCATTTTGGTTCCCCCTGAGTCCAAAAAAGTGGTTTTCGGAGTGATGTCTGTGTGTGTGTGTGTGTCTGTGTGTGTATGTGTGTCAGGATGTAAACAGAGCTAGAGAATGCCCCAATGGTCCGATTTTGATGAAATTTGGTAGGTAGGTCCAAACCCACGATAATTCCAGGCGTTTTTTTCATTTTTTTGAATTTTTTATTTTCAAGGGTAGTTTACCCCCAAAAACTCTCAAAAATCGTCAAAAATCAAAATTTCTCAAAAACGGCTCTAACGATTTTGATTAAAATTTTGTGGTTTATTAAGCTTAAAATGGTGAATAAAATGACACCACCCGCATCTCCGGGAAAATGCGCGTTCAAAAGTTATGGAGTAAAAAGTGTTTCAAAAATCAATTTTTTGAATTTTCAAAATAGCTGTTGTCTCGAAATAAATTTTACTTATCACCATTAAATCAAGCTTAAAAAACTAAATAATCCAGTATTTTAAATTATTGCTCTACGTCAAGTGGTTGCGGAGAAAATTCAATTTTTCGTTTAGCGGTAAACGCAGTACGTTGTTAAAAGTCACAGACGCGCGTAGGGTCAAACGAGCGCTGCTCAGCTGGTAGCTATCCGACTGAGTCATCAAGACATTAATGTTTGGAGCTTTGAACACCTTTTTATATATTGTTGGGAGAAAGTATGTGTCAGTTAACTGATACCGTTTATTGTTATAATTGAATTTACGGTTTTTTTTTGTTATTCAATTTAGAAATTAATCATTGATTTTGATTTTCATTATTCTTTTCTGATTTTTAAAACTTATTATAATTTTAGATGGCCGTTTCTAGGCGTATCTTATATATTTTTAGCGAATCCGCAACGTGCGGTACAACATGGAGAAGAGATATATTTATAGAAGTGAATGAAATTATTCAAAAACTATGCGCCGTTACTTTGTGTAACATATATGACATAGAAATGTACACTCTCAACCACATAAAAAATAATTTAATTGTCCTTCTCCCTCGTTATTTTTTATATTTGTAGTGGATTTAAACAGATTTCATCAGAACTAAACTTAGAGGTCAGTTAAAATATTATAAGTTTTTAATATTTTTTTAATAAAATTATACCTATACACAGTTAGCATAGGCCTATGGTGCTATATTTGTAATGCCAAAATTAAAGACGTACAGCAAAATATTTGTTTAGTAAACAAAATAAGTTATATGATCTTATAATTAAATATTTAAAAGAAAACATAAAGAATGCTAACAGAGTTATATGCTATTGAAAATTAGTTAGAAATAACATATCAACTCTTTTTGACTATAATCCCCGCTTCACGATAAATAGATAATTTCAGGAGGACATCGTGGATATCCAGTGGATATCCACGAATAACCGGATTAGGACATCCGTTCGCCGATATCCATTGGACGTCCATCCGATATCCGGTATGTCCCGCAGAAAACAAGGACATTGCGGATATGATTTGGATATCCATGGGACATCCGCAATGTCCGACGGATATCCACGGACATCCCGGATCTAAAACGGACGTCCTATGGATATCCGGTGCTGTATGGGTACGGTACGCTTTGTTTTCATGTGTTGATGTATATTAAAAGTCAAAAGTTCTTATTGGCTGTTAAATGTGGATTAACTTTTTCAACTAGCTTTAAGTAAAGTATGATTGAAAACCTGAGAGAACCAAACTAACTCTCGAGCTTCATCGAAGTTGCAGTAAATGCGGAAGAACATCTTTCAACTTGTTGATAACATCTGCAAAAGTTTGATCAGTAAGTTTAGTCCAACTGACTGCCCTCATAATTCAAATCACTCTAGATAATGAAATACGTATATTTTTTCATTTGTATAACAAATTGGTTTATGCACACCAAGAAATATATACAAGTAATCTCAATACAATAAGGTAAAAATATAATCAGTTTTAATAGTAGTTTTCATCACTAGGAGCAAAAGTGAGTCTTTTTGGTGCGCAATCGTGTTTTAAAAACGAGGCGCAGCCGAGTTTTTAAAAACGATTAAGCATCAAAAAGACACTTTTGCTCCGAGTGATGAACAACGTTTTTTATCATAATGCGAAATTAGACTTTTAATCGTTAAAAATATTAAATAAAAATTTGTATTTTTAAGGTTATATTTACAAAGTAAGTATTATGCAATGTTTACATTTCTGTTATTTACAAACAATGCTCTTTATAACGTATGAATTTCAAAATTCTGCTCTCCAACATTAATGAATTAATATTAATATACTTATCAAACAGCTGACTTCAGTACTAGGACCTAAAAAATTCTCCAGATGATTTTTCAGTCCTAGGACAAGAAAGAATCGGTTTTGGTACTATTGAGAGAACAAAAAACAGGCTGATTTCGTGCAGAATGATAAAAATTGTATTTAAATACTAAGTATATACTATGTATTTCTCATTCTTAGTTTGATTTTAATCTGTTAAAACCTACAGCTTCTATTTCACAAAACATGAATTAAGTAAGTTTTTATATCAAAACTGTAAATAAAAACTTAAAAACTACAGTAATAAATAAACTATGGTTACATGGGTCAGAAAACCAGCCTAAAAACTCCTAACAGGCCATAATTTCATCTAAAAAACCTGAAGTGAAAGGTTATCTAAAAAATAAGCAAAACTTAATGCATTATAATTTATTGGTATAAAATGAGGTTGGTTCTAAAAAGGAGTAAAATCATAGTACGTAATATTTATCTAGTTTTTTCATCGCAGGCAGTGACACAATTAAAGTAGAGTTAGGTAATGGCAAATGTTTCCGAATTCATTATAAATAAATAATGAGATACTGGAATGAATTCCGGAACGAGTTATTGTATTGGCGTCATCGATACGACCCGGCCCTTTGTTTACGACTCTTGACACTGCAATGTATCGTCTGTTATTGCCCGATAAAAATATAACACGATGCTGGTATTTCCCCACTTCGGTTTTCCATCCTTCTGAATTAAATTTACTACCCAAATCCTAATTTACAACTATTCCTCACTTTTATAAAAAACCATACCTGTAATACCTTTATTGAAATGGCGACCTAACTCAATAGGTAGTTTAAAGCCAAGTATGAATGAGGGATGAGTGTAGGATGATTGTGGAGCGATCTTGTAGTCTTGTTACTGACTAAGGCCGACATTCTCCTTAGACAGGACTGTTAATTCATAGCCCAACAGCCAATGGTATCTAGGGACCTACAGTTTAACGTGGGATCCGAACCACAATTTCAACCTCCCATATACGAATTGGTCTAATTATGAGGATGGTACTTATGGATGAACTGGTATTCACTAGTACGGACGTTAATCCCCACCAGGGAGTATCGCATCCACAAGCCATCGCTCATAACTATCCACAATTCGTGACCTCCAAGTAGCTGGATTACTGGACGTCGCCACCGTCCCAGTACAACATATGGCTCACACCAAGAAACCACACACAAACACTCATTAAAATTGCAAGAAATTCCAGTTTTTATTGAGGGGTTTACTATTTGTACTCTTTTGTTTACTATAGAAAATGTGTATATAACTCATTAAATACTTATAGCTTAAACTTCATCACCACTTCTTCCCATAAAATGTCTCATGGAATGTAAAATCTGACAGTGAGGAAAAAGTATATAAATCAAATTAATAATAAAACATAAATTACTTTAAAAGAACTTGAAAGTAATATAGAAAATAGTTTGAAATCAGCTTAAATTACAATAACATTTGTATTCGGGGTTCACTGATTTACTTCATTATCTTGTTATTCACATTACACGATTTATCTTCTATAATTTAAAATATCTTCGTATGAAATGTGCATTGAACGAAGACATGAGCAACATTAAAGTCATCAGTCGGGACAGATTCACACTTGTGCAATATAGAACCGTAGAGAACTTGAATTGAGTTTTTTCAATACATGGCCAACTTATACGTAATCTAAGGTAACTTAAAGCTAATATAATACACAGCCTCACATTTTCCATAAGCAATACAGAAACAAGAAAGGAAATGGTAATTGTGACGGGAATGTGCATTTATGTGACCCAGTACAAAACCAACATATAAGGTAATCATCCAATACATATTTATACACGTCTATGCCCAATATAAAACAAGGAAGGCAATAATAACAATTTAGGCCACATAGTACACGAGAAACATTTAGGTAACCATGCTGTACAAGTTTATATTGGGGTGACCTTATAAATCTAGTTTTTCGATACTTTTCTCTCTTTGTAAAAATATTCGATAACGTGAACAATGGACGATATTATAAAATATCAAATTATAAGAATAGCGCATTGCCTTCTATAGGCATTAGAGTAGTTATAAAAAGGGCTGTTCAGTTTCAAATATAGCGTTGAGAAAAATTACATTCTTAGACTACTGTCAAATAAGTTCTGGAAAATGTTAAAGGGGTTTGCAAATGCATTGTAAACTATGAGTAAGGATTATGCAATATTCTCTTTTCTGATAACTTAATTTGGGTTCAACAATCAATCGGTGATAAATAAGTCCAAAGAAAAATATTTTTAATGTTGTCTTTGATCTTTATGAAATCTCTACACAACCTAAACTCCCCAAATTATTTAAGTTACTTGTTTAGTTTCGTGCAAGGTTGAGTGTATTAGGTTCGCTTTGGTCAAGAATGGTACAGTTAAATTAAACTTAGTTGAATTTAAAACTAAACGATTGGTTAACTTAGGTTAGAATTTGATTTTAACTTAAACTGACTTAGGGTTGGGGATAATGACCCCAACTTTATTTTATTACCAACTTTACTTTAGTTTATATAATGCGACCCAATTTATAGAATTGGTTATATGAAATGAGTTTTATTTCGTAATTTTCTAAAATTATACATGATTTTTTATTCAAGTCTAAGAAGTTATCTTGCAGAGGCCTTGAGCAGGGACTTTATTTTCATAACATCGAAAGTGACATTGAGATTGTTATATAACTTTTTTATACAATGTTACTTTAGAAAACGTTATAAATCTTTTCAGTGTTTTGCCAACACATTAATATTATTATTATTTTCTTAACAATAATGCTATGGCTAGTTAATAAACTATTTTGTCATTTGATGAGTATACTTTCTTGAACGACACCAAGGAATACAACCTCAACTTTTGAGGCGTTTAAAAATTACCATGCCAATAATTAAATAGGTTTTTTAAAATGTTACATTTTTATTTAACATTGTGCGTTGTACTGCACTTGTATTTAATCACAATATATTTGTTAATAAAGCATCCAAATAAAGAACAATGTCCTCAACACTAGCTATGTTCGTAGTCCTGTTTAACTTACAACTATCATTTTACTCTATGCAATATTAAAGAGAAGTTAAGTAATTTATTTAAAAATAATGAAGTTAACTTGCTTATTCAGGTTTTTCGAATTAATAAATGAAGGGCTCGAAACTAAATTTGTGTTAAATAAATAAGCGACAGAACAATATTGCTTTAATGACGAACCGTTCCAACTACAAATTGATTGTTTCAGCTAGAGTGGGCAGCTTTGACAATTATCTAGGCTAAGTTCCATTAACTAACTGATTCTTAATTATTCTCTATAAATAATATTATAATAGATTATTGTATTGGATGCAAATGACTAATTTAATTTCTCATCCCAAAACCAATTATATGATAATTGAAAAATATTAAATAAATAAAAATTAAAATATGCATATTTTTAACCTAAGTGGGCTAATAGGTTTGTTTATGACATGTAATTAATTTTAAAAATCAATGTAGTGTGTCAGAATTGTAATCATGATATAAATGGATAAAATAGACTTATTTTTATTTTATCTTTCGCAGCGAAAACAAATTATTTTCTTCGCACACTAATTAATTTAGATGTATTTTGAGCTACTTATAAAAGGGTGTTATACACGTGTTTCTATTGCGATTAAAATAATTAGTTTACATGAATAATGATGATTCCGTAATTTCAAATGTAGGAGACCAGCACCCTCACTCAGTCATAGGTCACTTAGTTATGTTATTTAAAAAATAAATAAAAGGAATACATTTTTATTTACAACATCCGTTTTTAGAACAAATAAATGACGAGTGTAGCGCATATTATTTAATTTTAACTCGGATTGAATTTACTACTTTATACTAAATAACATACACGTCTTTAGTACTATTTTTTCATGGAATTTAAGTCAAAATTCAATCACAAAGTTTAAAATGTGGAATGTTGACTAAGGATTCTTTACTACTGAATCAATTTGAGTTTTATTTGTGTGACACACTAGGTACAGTATGTATTTCTGTTATCGCACTATAAATATCAGTGATGGTGTGCAAATGATTGCTATCATTCTTATGGAAATTATGACCAATCACAAAGTTATTATCAATCATATTTTCTTTAACAGAGATAGTGAGGCAATCAATTACTGTTTAGCTAAAATATATTACATATTTATGATGAATTTACCATAAAAATCTTTTTCTTTCATCATGGTGTTATGGAGATAAGCTTTCAATGAAAACAATTTTATTATTAAGTAATGGTTGAAAAAAAACCACAGGATTGAATGGACTTCATAGGCCTATTTATAACTTTTTAGGTATCTTGATAATATTTTGGACATTTAATGGTATGACTGTTTCAGTTTTTCTTTAGTATAATAACTAAATCCAATATGTTTACTACATCAATAATTTGTTTTAATACTAGAACTGCATAGTATTAAAACTAATTTTGTTTAACTATAACTAAAAAAACTCATGAAAATAATGCATTGATTTGTAGCCAGTCGCTGTTTGACAAGTAAATAAAATATTAACACATTAGTTTTTAAATGGATAAAAAATTTTAAAAGTTGTATGTCGATTAGATGGTTTGCTGATTATTTTTATGACATATCTTAAGCTCCTATCTTTGCGAAAAGTTCAATCCATATATATCAAAGAAAGTCGCTGAACTGCGACAAGAACTGCTGAACTGATTAGACAAAAAATTGGGGGGATTTAGAGTAAAACCTGGAGACGGACATAGGATACTTTTATCCCATTCCGTTGGGAATAGACACAGGACAATGATAAACGTACCCATGCCAGGTTGTTTTTAAGTTGTTTTTATCTGAGTTGTTTATGAACACAATATATGGCGAACAATGTTTCTTTATAATTGATTCGATAAACAACTGTTCGCACCTACATATTGAGAAAGTTATCATTTAAAGTATTGAGGAAAGATTGGTGAAAAACTAAAAGGATATTATAGACTTGCAACTCGTGAAAGGAGTGAACGAGCTGAACAAGAGCATGATTGTGGCTAGTTTGTACAATACCGTGGCTGGTGATGATTTTTCGGAATTTTTACAGCTCGTGGTTACCTACTGATTGTGGCTAATTTGTGAACGACTTTTGCTTTGATCACTCTGTGTATGTTTGTATTTCTTTGATTAGTTATGATATTTGTTTTTATACAGTAGGCAAAAATATTTATGAATATTTCCTTTGTTATACATTTTTTACTTATATATTAACTTGTAATGTAGTTATTTCTAAACTGAACCAACAACTTGATTATTGAATTAGTAATTGATTAAAACCAATTGAAACTAATTAATAATAAAATCAATAGTAACCTATTTTATAGTTAGCTACGATTCCAACGTTCAAGTGGAAAATATTATAAATATCAATAGGTGAAACCATTGGTAGTTGTACGAAAAGTGATTTGTAATTTGTAATAGTTATAAGACTATTTAGGAAAAATGCATATTTAATTATTTCCACAAATACTTGCGTGGTTAGTCTAAAAATGTGTTGTGTTGTGTACTTAAAAAAAATATTTTTTACCATACCAACTGCTAATTAGACAAATACTTAATATGGATCATATTTAAGAGTCAGCTCCATCTTTGTAAACACTCTGAAAACATGCCTCCTCATACCCCTGTTTTGGACGTTGTTAATACTTGACTACACCCTTAACAAATTTTGTTTGTTTGTAGATTAATGTTCAAGCTAGTTCCCTCATACTTGATATAACACTGAAAATAAATTGTGTAAGTATAAAACAATTTTTAAATAAGGGATATTCAGTTACTTTTGAACGTCACTAAGGGGTTTTTTCTTTTAAACTTTTAAGGTATTAGAACCCTAATGCGACTATTCAACAAAATTATTACCTAGTTCATTGGAAATCTGTTGAAAATTAGTGTTTGAAGCAGGAGAATAAAATGCCATGGCTTGCCTAAAAGGCGTATGGTTAACATAGCCGACTATGCCACTAGTCCTAAGGTGAAGACTTTTATGGCGAACAGTGAGAGTGTGGATCAGATGAGCTGTAGATTTACTGACAAAGACATCTGAATTATTTATCAGGATACGTGACAAATTAAAATAAAAGGTGCTAATACTGTGTGGTAATATTGCCAATAAAATTTCACTTTTTGACCAGTGGAGATATTCTAAGCACATCAAGTTATATTAAACCTATATCTTACATAGAAGCAGCTATTTGAGAAAAAGACCTTTAAAAGTATAATTTTCATAATTTGTTTGAGATCGGACGCTTTAGCGCATTTAATTACCATCCTAGCTTTTTTGTATCGCCAAGACAAAAAAAAAAAAAAAAAAAAAAAAACTTACTCCTCAGTATACTTAAATAATATAAACGGATAAAACTCTTCAATGAAGCTGGTAGTTCGATAGTGATTCAGTTTCAGGTAATTTAAAGACATACATTGGTCCGGTTTGAGGTTTGAAGATGCATTGCGTAAAGGAGTCCAAACCCCCGGCCCAAGGAGCTTGCCCTTATGCTGTTTTTTACTTGCAACATATACGCTTCCATTGTCGAGTTTGAAAAACTTATTCCATTCAATTTGTAACAAAAATGTCTTTCTTTTTGTAAATTTATACATGGTGTGTATAGTGCTGAAAGATTCCCAAAGTGTGTAATTTTTCATGTAAATAAATTGGGAGGCTAATTTAAAAGAGTAAAAAGGATGGAAGTAGTATTTAATTTAATAATTGGTTGTGAATATAATCGGAATATGTTCCTAAGAAACTTTACTTAAGAAATAAAAATTTCAAGTAACTTATATAAATAAAATGTCAGGATTAAGTCTTGATGAATCTTTAAACAACCTATACGATAATTATGTACAAAGTCTTATCAAAAGTGTTTACACAGTCTTTTGAGGGCAATGCCAGTAGAGGCATCAACTGACGCTTCAACCTTATCATCAATCTTAACTAAATTTTTTTGAGAAATGGACTAAAATTTAAATTATAAAAATACTAGAAAAACATATTTTGTATCGTCAAATATTTTGCTAAAATAAAAAGTTTTATCACTGTTCAAAATATTCTTTACCATGCCAAATAGTAAACATGCTAAAAGATACTGTGCCAGTTTACAATACGTTTTTTTAGGATAACCGAAAAATAAACTTTGTCCGAGTAGAGCATTTATATACTCCAAAGCAAAACGTATTCTTTTGGATTTTAAATAAATTGAACAATCCATAAATCCTATGCTGTTTATTAGTTTTCAATATGTTTAATTTGATGTTTCATAATTAATTATAATTGTGGTATTATATACAAAAATAAAATAAAATAAAATAAAATACTATAAATAAATAAATATAAAAAATTGAATCGTTAAAACTAATACAAATTGTGTGCAAAATTTTTTATTTATGAACTTTTCCTTATAGACTAAACTGTTCCTCATTCATAAGCGGATGGATTCTCTTTATTTCGTTCCAATTATTAGTGCCAACGAATATATTAAATTAAGTACAGAAAACATTGATCTCTGAAGGTCATGTAATTTTTACAATCTGTTTATAAAAAAGAATAATTAAATAAATAAAAAGTTTCATATCAGAATTTTTTCTTATTTTTAAAATATTTGTTTGTTTCTTTCTTATCGTGAAGAAGTCCATCTGAATTGACTTTATTTATGATTTATGTATGTATTTTAGTTATTTATGTTTTATTTATTATTGCTTAGTATATTTTGTTTAGGAGATAAAAACCTTTAAACCTCAAAACTCAAATGATTCAATAAGAAACCTGATTTGTCAAACAAGTGGTTTTTTACGTATTCTAGAACTTCTAATGAATATATAAAAAGTTGTTGCATCTGGAAAGTGACTGTCAAGATACTATCTTCTAAGCTTTGTTTGGGCCATAAAATGTAACGACTGGCATAAACGAACCAGTTTGTGGCGTCACCCTCTCTTACGGCCGCTCCTCCCTGCTCCTCCTTACACAAGATTAACTTAAATATGTAATGAGTTAAACTTAAATAAGTTATGTACATTAAATGTTTTAAAAAGGAAGTAAAAAATTAATAACAGGACAAAATAAATCGTCAGAGTAATGGTGATAACAAAGTAATCTGATCTATTTTTATAATAGAAACTATTTATAAAAGAAATAATATGAAATACATAGATCTTTATTAAAGTTTAAAGACAAATGTAATCTGGTGATTTGTATCAATAATATAATCGTGTCAAACTCATGATTTACTGCTAATCAATCAAATTAAGAATCGTAGAGATCGTGAATTTTGATGTCAGACATAACTCTTACAAATAAATTATTAAATTTAGCCAAATTCTTTTGAGCTGCATTATGAAAAAATATCAAAATTTAGTGTAATATTGGAAGGTTTACTCATAACTCTTCAAAGTAAACAAACAGGTAAAAACATAGTTACAATAGATGTTTTAATTTCACTTGGCTTGTACAATAGCAAACCATCGAAAAGACAAACGTGAGTCCAATTCTGAGAACACGGTTCAGACCAACAACTCCACAGGGTAGTGCATCTCTCTCACGCTGTCATTCCTACAACTGCCAGCAACTGAGGATCATGGGCATGTTACAGGGGCACTCTAACTATGTATTATAAAACATCTTAGTTTCACCATACCGACTCTAAAAATAAGAAATCACCCTAGATGTACGTAAACACGAATTAATTACATAGGTTAATTCTGTTACTTTAGTTTATTAGTAAATACAAGCTTTAAAAGCAAAGTGGTGTAACTTAGTAGCTTATGGCATATAGTTTCAACCCCTAATTATGGGGACATCTTCTTTAAGTATTCACCACTTTAAGTATTCAACAGTAATCGGGAGGCTTATCAATCTAAAATCTAAAAAATGAAATGCTTTAAAAGATATTAAAATACATTAGAAATCAGCTATACTTCATAACTAAAGTCAAAATGATTATTATTACTTTGAAAGAGTAATACTAGTTTTCTTTAACTAGTTCTAAAGTTTGTCTCATTTACATATTTTGAAGTATATGAAATAAGGAATTTCCGTTCTTAGTCTTTTTCTGTTCTATTGGCATCCATTAATAACACTTCTAGGAGAAAACTAACATAAAATATTTTATTATTGTACTATCAAGTGAGGAAATGAAACTGCACTATTTTGAAAACCAATAATTGATTAACAAAAAACTAGGTTAGTTTTGATATTAACCCTAATCAAATAAGTAAAAACCATTGCTTTGGCATGAAAACAGATTTTCTTTTAAAATATGGCTTTACTAAAGAGTTTTTTGTGTTTTTGTTAACAGTAAATGGAGATATCAAATTTCAACCCATGCACTAGATTTGACAACTCCTAGCTTCTTATTTAGGGCAGGTCTTCTAGGGAAATGTGATCCAGAATAAAAGTAGAGATAAAAGAACAAATTAGGTTGGAAATAAACTTAATTTCGTTGGAGATGGTACTGAAAGTCCAATATATTAGGCGGATGGCAAAGGGATATCTCAATTTACTACCATGTTAAACATAAAAAACAAATACGTTGCCACAACGAAACCATGTTCAAAAAAATATTGTTTTGATAATAAAACATAAATTTCCATTCATGAATCATAGCTTTTTGCTAATAAATTATTGGCGACATTTAAAAATCGTGCAGTTTCATTGTCTCAACCCTCATGATGTCTTCGATAAAGAATCATTAACTCATGATGTCTTTGATAAAGATGACTGAAGTAGTCATCGAAACTGGAAGATTTAAAATAAATTAAATACTTTTATCCTCAGGTGAACCGACGTAACAAAATGAGGAAAGATTAAAAGCCACCATCCTTTTAGTCAAGCGACCTACTTATGTTTTCGTTACCGTATTAATAAAAACGTTATATTACCTACACATTTTATTATTTATTTATTTTTTTAATTGGATTTTGAACGTATTCTATATGTTTGAAAAAATGAAAACATGTAAAAAATGCTATGCCCAATAATACATTTTTAAACATAATGTGTCTTCTAAGTAAATGTCACAAAATTTAAACACAAGTTCAGGTAAGATTATCCCTAGTTCGTTAGTTTGAATCAGTACTCATTTTTTGTGTTTCAAGACAAACATTTTTTAGAAGTCCTATATGATCAATGCAGTGATCAATTTATACTAAATATTCACCCTGTCTGTCGGTGTTTTTGTACTTAAATATTTATAAATATTATAAATAAAAATAACATTATTACTGAATGACTATATGTACTTAATGTGGCTGTTGCAATTTGATAAAGCAGATTTGTACACTATGATGACCAAGTTATCGATTATTGGTGGTTAGTTAACAAACCGAATACGGCGATGACATGAATGGATAAATAATGGAGACATGTTAATTCAGGACTTGTGGAAATAATACCAGGCTTCAGCGTGGTGAGATTTAAGCCTGATTTGCAATTGTGAACAGCTATACACTGACATTATAGTGAATATTTTATTACCTCATTACTATTAATATTTGTTAGTGTAATTAAAAAACTGGAAAAAGACACGGTCATTAATAATAATTACAAACTAAGGAGAGCAAGAAAGTTAAGGCCAATGAAAGTTTTTATTAATTTTCTGAACCAATAAAACAGATAATTAGCTAATATGTGTTAGTGTGTTGTACAAACTAAATATAAAAAGGGATTCCTATTATTTTTTGTACGAATTAGAAAATGATTTACATTAAATTCAAAGAAAATATGCGGTAACTGAATGTAAAATATAATAATTAATAACACCATCTCCATTACATTAGACTGTAAAAAAATACAAATAGGAACCACAAACTAGCTTAAATATTTTAAATATATAATCCTATAAATTTCTTTTGTTAATTACCATGGAAACATAAACTAATTTTGAACCTATAAAGTTTTAGTAGCCTAAACGGTTCAGTATAAAACATAATTCATATACAGTACGGCACTAAGTAGAAGTAGTAGCTTTACCTCAAACAAATTTAGCCACTTTTCCCCCTGAAGTGATATGTTTGACATCTCAAAAAACAGCTGTCAGCCATTTTAATATCCCCGGAGATTTTCAAGTGAGTACAATTTAAGCTTGTTTAATGCCTGTAGCAGTTTGATACTCTCTGTATATAATTGTTGAAGAATCCCAATTCTATCTCCATCTGATCAGATATTCTATATTCGTAATGTACCGTACATTAGTAGTCTTCTGAAATAAAAGTGCTAGTACTTTTTAATCCCTGTGTTGTAACTCATCATAATCAGCGGGGTAGGTGTTGTTAAACTTACCTTTGAAAATCATATCTACCCACCGATAAAATCTGTACCAAAGTCAGGGAGATTTGCCCCATTTGCAAGAAACGGTATACTCTTAAGTTTCCTGGTATTTCGTAGACTGTACATGTTTCTTGGATTTAAGGAATATCTCTTGAGTCATATTGTTCCTGATTATTAAAGCTTATTAAAGATTATTATTGTTCCTGATTATATTGTACCAAGACAGTTGTTCTTATTTGTTTAAGACTGTTACAAAAAATAAATCGCAAATCAACCAAACATTGCTCCCAATAACTTACAAAAAAAATAATTCTTTTATAACTCTTACAGTTACTATACGATACCTTTGCCTGCTCTACGAAAACATTGTCTGATTTTAGGTAACACATTATATCGATGGAAATGAAAACATTAAAATCTTTTTAATCAGCCTAGTTTGGACTTAATGTTAAAAAAATCATAATAAAACAACAACAAAAAACAGTACTATTATTCTAGTATTATGTTATGGTACTGTGTGACCAAACTGTTATTTTGAAATAAAATGTGTAACCAATACAATAATAACAATATTCTATGGTATAGTTTTAACAATATAACAAAAATGACAATGGATATATTTACTCAACAAGGCCGAACTCTAGAAATAAACTGGTTTCAAAAGATCAAACAAGAGTAAGAGACTACCTATATTCTATAATAAAAGCATACAGTTTGATTTGATTAAACGCATTTAAAAAGTGTTTTTTTAAGGCTTAGTAAACACTTAAAAATAAAGCAATTTCGTTGTAATAACACGACACTTAACTTAAAATCTTTGGTAAACATTAGGCTACAATACACTAAGAATTCCATCACGGAGTTGATGTAAATATGTCCTTTCTAAATGGGAATTGATGTACGCCAAGTTTGATGGACACCCTTTGAGAAAAGTCGATGAAATCCTCCCAAATTTTGATAACGAAACTGTATTAATAAGTAGATGATGATCCATCGCTTCAAGAATCTAGTCCAGCTTAAAAAAATATGTTTCAGTAAAATATAATCTGTTATTTTCTTTGTAAATAGTAGGAAATAATTTTATTAATACATCATGTCAAATAGAAAATAAAAATTTTTTGTAGATAGTTTGTTGTGACCATCTTGATTATAATTTGCCTTCAACTTTTATATAATAATTGAACTGAATATATTTGACTGATAGTGGGTCAACAATGCAACATATTATATCACTGTTTATCGTAGTAATAAAAAATATCATTCAATATATTTATATTTCAGTTGTTATATTTCAAATTTAGACAAAGCATATGTGCAAAGCTTAACAAAGCCTTACGATGAAATGGTTGCTTTAATACTAAAATGGTGTTAAAATTTAATGGTTACTTTAACTGTAGTATCAACCTTTTAAAGTATTATTCTTTTGTAACACTCTTGACATGCTAATAACTTAAACGGAATAATAAATGAAATAATATTAGTAGTTGACAGGTTTATAAAAACTCCATTAAAAAACGCACGTTTTTCAGGCTTGTAGAAAATCTAAAAGAAAACTTTTGTTAAACTTTACATTTGAACTGTGGTATGGTGATAAAAATCATTACTACTGTTTGGGTGATAATAAGTTTAAATTCACTGAAGAAATTCTAATACATAAATAAAAAAATTAAAATATGGATTTTTTATTTGATTATGAAAGATATTTACTTTAGAATATGTAAGTTATTAAAGGCATAATTAAAAAAAAAAAAGGTAAATGTGAAATCTAAAACATAAATTTTTCCGTAAAAATGTAATATATAAAATCTCGTAATATTAAATGTAAAGAAAAAAAATCTCTTATCATTAATGGTTTTAACAAGATATTTAATAAGATCCAAAAAATAATAATTTTTAGTTATTTATAGTAAAAATTGTACTTTTTGTACACATGATTTAATTAATTACACAAATCTTTTGCAAGTTGGACTTTTCATACTATATACGGGTAAACATGTGCGGGAAGGAGATGGGTTGGCTCCTAACTTTGTTGGCCAAGATAAGCCGATTTAACTAACAGTAAATGATAATCCTCCATTAGAGGGACTTTTTAGAATAGTAAAATTTTCATAAATAAAATAAACGTTGTATTATAAAACTTTAGATAAAACCTTTTTGTAATAAATCTTTCTTCATACATAACAAACATAGAAAAAATCAAAGCAAAAGGAAAGTTTTGAATCAATTTTATAACTACTGATGACTTTCTGTATCCGTTTATTTCCGAAGAGCATTAAGACAAACTTTATAGTTAACTTTTCTTCAAGACTTCCTTCAATTCACCTCCCCTATGGAAGTCGGAGAGGAAATTTCATACTCATGTTATATGCACATAATTTGAAATGTTTTTGAAAGTACTCGTATTACACTTTTGGGATAGTGCGCTGGACATGGGGGTTCTCATATTTTGCCGGTACACATTTTACTCCTAAATGGTGAAATTTAGGAGTTAAATTTACATGTGAAATTTACACTAGTGAAATCAGTCAATAAATTTATATGAGTGAAATTACCGCAATGAATTCACATTTGTTAGTTGATATGAGTTAATTTACAGTATTGAATTCACATTTGTGAACTTGGAGAAGTGAAATCAAATCAGTAAATTTAATGAAGTGAAATGACACATGTGAATTCACTACTGTAAATTAGCTTATAAATTCATCGAAATGTAGTATCGATTACCGTGCAGACATTAATATGATATGTTAAAGTGAATTCACTAATGTAAATTCACGAATGTGAATTCACTACTTTGAACTCACTCATATAAATCCATTGAAATTGATTCACTTTTGTAAAATAGCTTGAATTCAAATTTAGGAGTGAAATTGATAGAGGAAATTGACTCTTGCATCACCAGAACACAAAAATCCCATTTATTAAACAATTCTTAAATTCTGAACAATAATACAAACCACACTCTCCTAAGGAAGAAAATATTGGTAGTTATTATATTTGAAGATTTCGGTGGTAAATTATAAGGAAAGTTTAATCATTTGTGGTTTAGGGTTCAGTCATAATTTTGAAGTTCCATTTTGCTGCATTGTACTTAACTAAACCTAATAGTTTAATACCCTTTTCAAACACCATCATTGTGTTTGTATCTCATTTGAAACGCATTTGATTTAAAACTTAAGAGAAACTGTTTCATGATTTAAACTGTAATTAAATGGTTCTTCAAAATATTGCATTCATATATTTTTACTTTCTCCCCCTATACCATAGTATATGGAGAAAGTATTGTTTTCGTCAAAATTTTCGAATTTGAGTTGTTGGTGGATTTATCCATTATGGTTCCCCCTGAGTCCAAAAAAGTGGTTTTCGGAGTGATGTCTGTGTGTGTGTGTGTGTGTGTGTGTGTGTGTGTGTGTCAGGATGTAAACAGAGCTAGAGAATGCCCTAATGGTCCGATTTTAATGAAATTTGGTATATAGGTCCAAATCCACGATAATTCCAGGCGTTTTTTTCATTTTTTTGAATTTTTGATTTTTAAGGGTATTTTACCCCAAAAAACCCTCAAAAATCGTCAAAAATCAAAATTTCTCAAAAACGGCTCTAACGATTTTGATTAAAATTTTGTGGTTTATTAAGCTTAAAATGGTGGATAAAATGACACCACCCGCATCTCCGAGAAAATGCGCGTTCAAAAGTTATGGAGTAAAAAGTGTTTAAAAAATCAATTTTTTTATTACTTTCTCCCCCTATACCATAGTATATGGAGAAAGTATTGTTTTCGTCAAAATTTTCGAATTTGAGTTGTTGGTGGATTTATCCATTATGGTTCCCCCTGAGTCCAAAAAAGTGGTTTTCGGAGTGATGTCTGTGTGTGTGTGTGTGTGTGTGTGTGTGTGTGTCAGGATGTAAACAGAGCTAGAGAATGCCCTAATGGTCCGATTTTAATGAAATTTGGTATATAGGTCCAAATCCACGATAATTCCAGGCGTTTTTTTCATTTTTTTGAATTTTTGATTTTTAAGGGTATTTTACCCCAAAAAACCCTCAAAAATCGTCAAAAATCAAAATTTCTCAAAAACGGCTCTAACGATTTTGATTAAAATTTTGTGGTTTATTAAGCTTAAAATGGTGGATAAAATGACACCACCCGCATCTCCGAGAAAATGCGCGTTCAAAAGTTATGGAGTAAAAAGTGTTTAAAAAATCAATTTTTTTAATTTTCAAAATAGCTGTTGTCTCAAAATAAATTTTACTTATCACCATTAAATCAAGCTCAAAAAACTAAATAATCCAGTACTTTAAATTATTGCTCTACGTCAAGTGGTTGAGGAGAAAATACATTTTTTTCGTTTAGCGGTAAACGCAGTACGTTGTTAAAAGTCACAGATGCGCGTAGGGTCAAGCTCGCGCTGCTCAGCTGGTAGCTATCCGACAGAGTCATCTAGACATTAATGTTTAAAGCTTTTAACACATGTTTTTATATTGTTGGGAGAAAGTATGTGTCAGTTATCTGATACCGTTTATTTAGATATATTATTAAACAACAAAACATAACAATTTTAATATGTTAGTGATGTCTGAATACTAATAAGATTCTTATACCGCTACTTATAGGCTTAAATGGGAATTAAATTATATCAAGTTAAATAAGTTGATGATTAAACAGGAATCTTTACTGAATAGACCAACTAATGTCTAAATGGTTACGTACTGTCATTATCACTGTCAACACCATAATGACACATCTATTAGTTTTGTCATGCAGGCACGTGGTCTCTCCACATTAATAATTCATGAATTTTGGACATACGTAATATACAACATTGTCGGTCCTATAAAAAAGTAATTACTCGAATTAAATTAGAATTAGCTCCACTAGGGCGAATAAACACACGGACAAATGGACTCTGTGTGAATCCATGACTGGTAGTGTAGGCCGGTTACAAAAGGGGTTTTCATGTCAAGAGTAAAGAGTGGAATTTACTTTAAAAGATGAAATTCTTATAAGCGTTTGAACAGTTTTTTATGAATAGGGAGTATTTTATAATTGTTTGTTTTAATTATGATTTACTTCAATAATTATACATTTTCCAGAGTTTTTTCATCTGATACATGAATTATTTTACTAGAGATATATTTATTATTTTATATAAAATTTAATTTTCACTATAAAATATTCATATCTATTTTGAAATGTCTTAAAATTACAATCGATTTTCATTTCGAAACGGATCATGATCACAATCACAGAATACAGGTATAAATGTGCAAAGGCGTAGTTTTAATGAGGCTTTTACAGTTAAAACCCGGATTAGAACGGGAGGGAGGAAAAGATAAGCTTCATTTACCTTGGCCGTTCTATCGTTAACAGAGGCAATTTTACAGCTTCGCGTTCAATATGTTCATGTACATTTTAAACTTAATCTGATATGAAAAAATTTTAGATACAAGCTTCACTTAAAAGAGGACGAATTGAGCTGCTGTGAAGGAGTGAATCTTCAAAATTAAAAATTAACGGAATTCTAAGCCATATCCTAATGGGAGTTTTATACAACTTTTCAGCACATAAAGGGTCGAAGATGCCCTATGTTATGGCATTTAACGTTCTTAAGGTTGTTTGAATGAAAAAATTATTTTAATAATTCTCATAATGAACTAGGATAAATCTGTTTATGATATATTAACAAAAATTTTATTTGACTAAGGACAGAACGTTGGGGTTTAAGAACTTCATACTTTTATAGTAATATTTTAGATTCCTTTAAGCTCCATAACAATGCGTCGGTGCTCAATATCAAATGTTTGTCTCTTTGATTCCGTCTTTGTTTTTTTATGAAGTCGACAACATATAACACTACATGCACACAAACAGGACTAGGTGGTATTAGGCTTCTTCATGTCATACTAAAAGCATTCTTCCCGCCATCAAAGTCAGGATAAGAAAATCCGCCACAAAGTTTTATGCACCAGAGGATTTGTTTTGTTAAAGAGAACCCAATCACTTGTAAATACTCCCACATCCTGACCTATCATTCTCTTCGGACAGAAAAAACGAAACATCTTCTCTCATTAATTCCATAACATTACATAACATTTCATGGATTTAAAATTAAAATACACTGTACTGTTTTTTAAATCTTCTGAAGAAATCGAATCATGATAGATTAATTTTTATGTGATGATGACTTCGGCCTCTCGCACAGAAAAGTGTAATGGATAGTTAATTTGTCATTAAAATTATAAAATTTTTCAGGTTAGTTCTTAGGAAGTGAAGATTTGACAACTAATTTATAATGCATAAAATATGCCTTTAATATGCCTTAAAATGTACCTTTGGTGTTAATCTTAGAACATTATTTTGTGGTAATGATCAACATAAAACGGCATTTAAAATAATACAAAATATAATCACTGTATTTTGTAGAGTATTTTCCAATTTTTAGGCTTAGAATGCTTAAATATCTTAGTTGAGTTTCCCAAAATTCAACAATACTTAATGTTCTTTCTCGGGAGAAGCGATTTCAAGTTGATAAGAAAATTAAAAACTGTGCCGTACACTTCTTTTTAGTCTATAAAAAAAAAAACCTAAACACCCCTAAACACATCAAAATTCACGTCCTATATAATTTTAACAATAAATAGTTGTTGAAACATTCTCAAACTTCAAATAAAGCCATAAAAACATGTTACATCTGGGAAGAAAGTGGTGAGATACTTTCTTCTAAGCTTTGTTTTGTCATAAAATGTTATGACTGGCATAAATGACCAGTTTGTGGTGTCGACATCGCATACGGTATCTCTCCACTACTCCTGAAGGATTAAATTAAATCTTCATATTATACAAGTACTGTAATAACCAATATAATTCTAAAATAAAACAAATGCCATATTTTTAACGAATTTCCCTAAATGGAATACACTATTAATTACGGTAGTAGCCATGGTAAGATGTAAGCCAAGAACCATGTTACTTCTTCGTTATTTTCATATATATTTTATACATCTATCAACTATCTATCTACCTATCTATCTATTTATGTATATGTCTCCGTGGTAATGATAACGTTTGAAGGCGACCTTAGATTTTTATGAAAATTGGCATGGAGGTGTAAGACCACATCTATATCCATGAGTTCCCAAACCAGCAAGATCGGGCTATAAGAACGGGGTTTTATGGGGTTTCAAAGGGGTAAAAAATGAGTTTTTGGCATTTTTGGACCTCAATTTTTAAAATTCAACAACTTTAACTAAAACCATATAAAGAAGCTTAAAAAGCCGACAAATTAGTATTTTAAATTTCAAGGAAAAAAAAACAAAAAATATTTTCCCCATGTTAATCCAAGGGAAATCAACGAAACCATAATAATATTTCTATATAACTTGGTAAAATTTGGTATGCACATTCACTCGGTAGGATTTAACTGATTTTTCCTTACAACATCCATATGGCATCAAACCCACATACTCATCCTCATGGGGTGTATGGGAAAAATTATAAAGCGCTGAATATTGATACGATTTGGTTTTTACCCTACCTAACCATTACATTTCCTAACAACTAACATTTTTAACATCCAATGTCAGTAAACCTACATACTCATTTTAATGGTGTTTATGGGGGAAATATGAAATATCAGATTCCATTGGAATTTCGCTGACTGCGTATGTCTGCTGCGACGGTGGTAGTTAAATTAAATACTGATTTGGATTTATCATATACTGTAGTTTTGTTTAAGGAGCTTACACTACAAAAACGTCTAATTGTTAGCTTATGATCAAATGGATTGGTTTACAATTTATTACATTTTAAAACTAAAGTCTTCATGTAAATGTTTTTTTTTTTTACGTAAGGCAGGAGAAACTGATTAAGGATGATAATTAATTTATAGTTCAGCCAAATTTGGTATAAACGATGTAAGTTGTGTAAATCATCGCAGATGATTCGGAGTTCTTATTTAAACTCCTGTCAACATAAATTATTTCCATTAAAATTTAAATATACAACAGGTAAAAGTTTGCATTTTTGTGCAATAATACATCAATTTATAAGAAGCGTATATTTTCTGCAGATGTGTGTTATAAACCATTTTTGTACATATTATATTTATGTGATGCATTCCCAAATATTAAAACAAACAAGAAAAGTTAAGGAGATTGACTGATTGACTGACCTGTTTTTTATAACATATAACTATACTTATATCATTATGATAAAATAATAGTATGTATATAATATATTATATAGGAGTTGAAGAGATAAAAATAACCCAAATACACTTATTTACCTTATGTATGCTTAGGTATATTACTGTAGGTTAATTTTGTTGAGTAGAGTTGCAAGCAAATATTAAGTAAACACCAATTGGAGGTACACAACAAATATTATTAAGACGAGGTAAAATTTAATAAAAAAAAAAATTGAAATACAAAATATATCTGGTATGATAAAGCTTGTATCATTTGTAAATTTTAAATAATAATTTACAAACAAAGTTCGTGAACAAATAAATAATATATTGTAATTAATTTCGATACACAATGCGATGTTATGTGAGTTTGGAATAGTTTGAGAATGTGGCAAACATGATTCCTTATTAGCTTCCCCTTAACAATTACTAGGTTGCCATCTAAAAAGGTATGGGAATATAAATCTATGTCATGTACGCACAGAAAATAATTCAAATTATGTACATGAGAGCGTAACAGGGCGTTTAAATAATAGGGTGTGTTTACTAATAGGATAATCTCATAGAGTGTAGTATAATTCTAGGGTGTCTTTGATAATGAGATTCAATCTCTAGACAAAATATCCTCTATTGGCATTTAACTGAATAAACTATCAAATAGAAAGTCATGAAGTGTAATCGACCATTTTAAAACAAATATTGGAAAACCGAATGAACTAAGCTCTCAAGCCTAGCCGAAGTTTGAGCAAATGACGACGAAGATCGCTCAACTTCTTGATAACATCGGTAGAAGTTTGAATCTAAATTAACAGCCTAAATCTCCAAATTACTAAATACACCTATCAACAAGCAAACGAAAGAAACTAAACCTTAATACTATATTGACATAAATAATAAATGTATGTAACTATTTATTTGAAAAGACAATACTTTTCTTATTTATCGTCTTACAGTTAACATTTATTATTTCGTCAGTCTTAAGTTAGTGATTTATTTTATACACAATATTTGGTAGCAACATCTAGACTGAAGGAATAGTAAAATATTAATATCCATAATGTGATTATCATATTATATTTAATTGCTTGATTTATTTACTTTCATTATTAATGCGGATGAAGGCAAGCCACAGACGGTCCATTAGCAGTCGCACCATGGCGACGTCTGGACCGCAAGACACCAGGAAAACTAGAGAGGTCATTACTTAGTTCTTAGTACTGAAAATAGCTTCAAACAAACAACTATCTCAAACCAAATATTCCTATTTTGCTCTATTGACCACATCAACGTTGTGAATAGAAGTGTTCAAATAGTTTTTCTTAAATTGTTGTTTATAAGAGTTTGTACCTCAGTATCGAAAATTCATCAAATTTGATTAAGTTTTAAATGTAACTAGTGTGCTTGTTGCTCGAAATCGAGTAGTTTAGTTTGGATACCTTTTACGGGTTACGCTTGTTTAATGCAGTTCGTTAATCAATGTATCCTCCATGGTTAAACATAACTTCTTTATTGCTATGAATAGACAGATGCTCTCGCTGGCGTGCCACGTTAACTTGTCACAGCTGTTAAACTTGAAAGTCTTTTAATTTTCTTATCAATGTTATTCTAATGGGGGAATATAGAACTTTAATGGCATGCAGGACCCTTCAATTTGGATGAATAGTAACCACTTTACTTTAGAAACAACTTAAAGCCGAGCTCTATCCAATAACACCAAAATCATTAAAATCAGTTGACACCGTAGGAGGAGTTCCTTGTACAAAAGTACATGTCACCTATTAAATATGTATAGATGTTGTGTGTATGTATAAATGTGAATGACATGCACTTTTTGTAAATTACATTTTATAATAGTTAAAAGGTAATTGTTTTTGGGATATGAAATTTTAATTTGTCGGCAGGACTCTTTTTACCTTACTTTGCCCCATCTACAAAGACTTTTGATCTGTGCGTGGGACGTATTAGACAAAGTACGGGGTGTGTGACTACATTACAAGTGAATGAATAGTAATGATAAAATTTACTATCAGAACGCGGATTCGAACCAACGACATCGCTTCCATGGTTCCGAGTATGGTGCCACTACGCCACCGACTCACCCAGTTAATTGCAGTTTGTATTACAGTGTATGAAACCAACATTTATATGCTATATATTATATTATCTATCTTTGTAACTAAAAATTAAACGATTTTCATGTTTTGGATATGAATATTATACATATAAATTTTAATAAAGAAATAAATATTATTAAGTGATGAAGACGTATGGCAAAAATAATAATAATAATATAAATTAGTTAAAAAATGTAAAGCAGGACTAATCTAAACCCAGAGACGTATCCGAAAAAAGTAGAGAAAGTAGAAATAAATGTATCTAAACACTGTCGATTTAATTAAATAAAACAAAGTTTCTTCCATAATTATGAGAAAATATATATTTGTATTTCTTTCAGCAGACTGTTTGGATATAAAATAAAACTTCCTCCATTAATTAAGTAGTATAAACTTTTGTATTTTAATCTAAAGTAAAGCGTTATTTTACTTTACATCAAAACAACGTTGGTAAAATAGTCTATTTTAAGTATTTTTAATTGTCTACAAATACTATACCTCGTATAATATTAGCCGTGTACGAAGCGATGTATTTTCCACGATCTCCAAATCTAGCGGGTAGATTTAGCTTCAAATTTGCATTTAACAGCTTTTTGGTTCAAAAATAAGTTTAAAAACAGCCTTAACACAAGAAAAAATATATATTTGTCTAAAACTAAGTTAAAAATTATATTTTTTAACATTGATCTTATGGGTTTCCATCAAGCAACAAAATAACAACAAAAGTCAAAAAAATAAAATAAATTTAATTTCAGCCATTCTTTTTAAAATAACTGTTAACTGCGAAGAGGTATAGTTGGTTGTTGGTTTAAACGTAACAGCCTGATTACCATGATACTATACAATAGAGAATTAAAACCAACGAGCAAGGCTCGGTTAACCCGGTACTCTATCCTATAAATAGAACCAATTATTTGGTCTATTGTCAAGAGTTTCGGTTTACAATTCTAACCCAAGTTCATTAAACATTTATACAATTGATCGAAAACCAATTTTAAATATATATATAAGGCTGTATATTTTGTGCTTTTTTATCCTTAAAGCTTACACGGATCATAATACATAGTCAATTTGAAAAATATGGTTATTCGGTTCGTCAACAACAATCGAGTATGTTAATAATTGTTTTGATATGTTAATATTTAATCTATTGCTGCGAAAATAATTTTATATGAAAATAAAACTGGTTTCATAAAAAATTTATATTTTAAATAAAAAGGGAGACATAATTTATTCATTGAAACTAACGGGAATCCAGTAATTCTTGATGGCCACTCGTAGAAGTAAATTTGTTTTTTACTATTATGATGTACGGAAAAATATTGTAATTTTTTTGAATTAATCCGTTATAAATATGCGTGTGGAGGAGATGATGTTGCTTAACGTTCCCGACCATAATAAGCCGATTTAACTAACCGTACACGGTGATCCTACCTACATCCTAGAAACTTTTTACCTTGTTAATAAATGAATTAAACATTGTTTGCAACGTCTTATAATATCTCTTAGCTATTGCTATACTTTTATTTAGGAGTAGCAAAATTTATTACAGACAAAAGAGATCATAAATGAAATCTACAACAATCTTTTAAAGATTATCCATCAAGATAATTTTCTACCTACAGTAGAGTGAACTGTATTGTAGCTTACGCTAGTTTTATTAAACTGTAAACGTGGAATAAATCATACCAAATATATTTATAGATTAAAAATATTCTGAAGAAATTTTATATAGTTGCATGCAATTTAGATATGTTAGTATCCTCATTTTTTATTTTTAAGACTCCACTCCTTTACGTAATTCTCAGGCATTAATCCAGAATAATTGTATATTGCCCTAAACATTATACTCTGAGGGTAATTTCTGCATTGAGACTCACGTTATCGCCAAACGAGGAGTTCCAGAGACAGTAAACAATAGGAAAATGCAATCGAAGACATTATTTATTCTTCCTAAGGTATCTTACATATTTTGTCTTACTGCTAGAAAACCCAACCTTACAGATAATTTAAATCTTCCTTGTATTTTTGGATAATTCTAAATAATTACTAAATATCTATAAATAATCAGTGATGTAAATTTACCTGACTTTGTTGTTTTAACATGGTATTGATACTACAATAGTAGTTGGCACTAAGCCAATATTTTATGGGTTCCACTAACTTTTGTGGTTTTTAACTGGGGACTTGTCTATTTAGAAACAACATCAAAACACACACCTTTCACAAAACACACAATTATTTTCCCGAAAATCTACTAGAATCAATAATTGTGTGTTTTTGTCTACCGAGTGAGTGTTTTTGTTCTTTGTAAATGTACCTGACAAGTCTTGAGATGACAGGCAAAAAGGTTAGTGAAACCCAAAAAATATAGGCTCATTCAAAAATTTTATAAGCCACTTAAAAATATGTCATCCAAAAGTACAATTAAAACAGCATTGGGGATTTGAAAACTCTTACAACTTCTAGTTACAAGGACTGTAAATTGACTCTTCTAGATATTAAACTCAAATACTGTATTTTTTAAGGGGTTGGCATCAGTCCTCTTTTTGCCTAACTTTTCCCCGTCAACATAGACTATTGATCTATGCGGGGATCGTAATCAAAGTAACAGGAAGAGTCACTACAGCCAGGAGTTGAATGTTACTGATAAAAGTTCCTGACAGACCGTGGTTTGAACCCACGACATCGGTTGAATATTCCCGAAGTCCGAACCGCTACGTCTCATTATCAATCTAAATAATTTTATTCTAACGTTTAGTCTTATTATAAGTAAAGATTGTTTGATAAATAGTAATTATGGATCAATTATTATGGAGTTATTTTAATCCTTGTAGCTACGTAATTACTGCAGATGGGATTTCAGTCCTCATCGAGATATTGTAAAAGCGTCCAGTTATGACGATAAAATATAATTAAACCTATTCAATACAAACAAG